>CM055117.1:1026149075-1026234075 GCA_029206835.1 Rana muscosa | reverse complement strand
TTGTGGTTTTTTTTTTTTTTTCCCCCCTCCTCTCCTGCCATCTCTAAGGGATTCTATTTCTGCTCGATAGGAATTTGGAATTTGTCTTTTTCATATGAAGCCAAATTACTTATACAACATCAGACATCCTGGTCTCTAGTAACCAGATGTTCTTAACAGTAAGCGTTTTCACTAATCCAATGTTATCAATTGAATAATAGGTGCACGCCTCCACAGTGTCCGTCGGGTTCGTTCTATACCTCTTTTCCTGTCTCTTAGGTCAGTATACATTTTAGGTCTTCTCCGAGTTCCTTTACAAAAGTGTTAACATATTTTCCCTTTCTCTATAAGGGTTTCTAAATGTATTATAGCATTATTGAATGCATGATGACAAATTACAAACTCATGATATAGGTTGTATGTTTAAATATATTTCCTGTTTAGTTCACATGACACGCTCCTGAAGAAGCGTCATTGGACGCGGAACTTGTCGAGCGAGAGTGAAATTATTACATCTATTCCTACGACTTATGCCGTTTCAACCATACCTCAACTTTTGGGAATGCATCTAACTGGCCTATGGATGAATATTGGCCTTATATGATCTGCATTGGAGCTATGGTGTTGTACTATATCGGTATTGTTGTATCGTCTCTTTCAGAACTTGTGAACAATTTTTATACAGAAATATTGATATGTTAGATTATTATACAATAAAATTATTTTTTATATAAATCGTGTATGGTGCCTAAAAAGTCCAAGTCCCTCCATCTAGCTTTTTCTATATTCGAATGTCAAGTGAAGGTTTATCATAGACTGGGGTAGAAGGAGAAAATACACAAAGAGTAGAGACTCTGCATGGTCCCTAAAGTTAAACCTTTACTATTCCTACTATGTATGTAGCACAGATTTTGATGGGTAGCTGGTATAAGTGCTGGGAAATTGTTGTTTTGTATTGTTCTCTCAACTACCCGTTCCATGTGTACCCTGACTCCTGGTGTGCCTTTGCACCTTAATGGTCTACCTTCAGACATACCTGTCTTCAATTTATTCATTGCTATATACTGTACTGTACGTTCCAAGATGGGAGCTCTGTTACAGTTAGGGACTTCATAGAGGGACCTTGTCAAGGCAGCGTTGCTTTCACATGTAGTTGCAAATGTATGCAACTTGTGTTTTTAAACACAAATTGTTGAAACAATTGCTGTATAAGTGCTGGGAATTTTTGTGACTTTGCCCATGTGCACTTTATTATAAAAAGCTAGCTGTAAATTAATTTGAGCAGTTGGCATTTCTGTTTTTAAGGCCTAAGTGCAGCCAAAAAAAATAAAAATCAGCACAAGTGACATACGTACAGGTCATTAGGATGTGTCCCCTGTGCCGATACCGATGACTATGCCTGCCGATAAGGGCAGGCATAGTCAGGCTTTCTGGATGAGAGCCTGCGACAGCCCCTTAGTTGTATTATCCCCTGTTGCACCTGAAGATTACGGAGGCAGGTTTGAGGGGACATGGGCAGAGGGGGATTTCAACTAAGGCCCCTTTCACCCTTGTGCAACTTGCCCTGCGACTTGGGACTGCAAAGTCGCATGATAAGTCGTACCCTATGATTTCCAATGAGTACCGTTCATGTCTGTGCAACTTCAAGTCGCAGAGACTTCAAAAGTAGTCCTTGCACTGCTTTGGTCTGACATTGACGAGACTTGAGGTCCATAGACCTCAAGATTACACAAGCATTGCTTCAAGTCACATAAAACTCGCGGCAATATTGCCCGACTTTGAGGTCACACAAGTGTGAAAGGGGCCTAACAGAAAAGGCATCAGCACAAGCAACACATCCTAACCAAGTTAAGTCCCTTGTGCTGATTTTTTTTGGGCTGCATTTAGGCTTTAAAGCATGGGTTCACTTTAGGCACAGGACTCCAATCCACTCCAGGGTATAAAGGGCTCTAACTTTTCAGGCCTTCAGTAAATAGCACTTGTATGCTACGATTAAAATGAAAATTTGTAGGAAAGAAAAAAGTCAGATGTGTTGCACATATATTAATACAATGTAACATCACCCTCCTTACCTGTTTATCTTCAGGAAGAAAGTTATCATTTTCTAATGTTTTATTGTCATAGGCTTGTCCGGAGAGGGTCACCACATATTTGCAGTACCGGAACAATTCACATGCATCGCAGGATTGTTCTTCAGCCTTTATCGCCCTTAGGTGAAGTTTTGGGTAAGAATTTACCCTCTCCTGCAACCGCAATAATTCATATTCAGTAAAACTTTGAGAAGTGTATGTAAAGGCATTTTTGTTTTCTTTAAGACAGAGCGGGGGAATGGTTGGACCCTCTGTTGAGTTTTTATTGCAGTCTGCGTCTCCACTGGGGAGATTCCCCTTTTCTATTTGTCTTGCTGACCACTGTCACCAGGACAGACAATGATGGGAAATTAAAATTTTTAGTGATGTCACGTGATCAAGAGGTGAGGGGGAAATATTCCAATGGGGACAAATGTTTTAGTGAGAACTGGATCAAATGGAAGCAAAGCAGGCCATACACGGAGCAAATTTCTTTTCTGCAACAAGGGGGTTCCCCAGTGTTGACAGGGGAATCCCTCCTGTTGAGCCATTATATTCTCCCTGGGGGGGAACCGCCCCCCTCTGGGAGAAGATAGTGATTACATCTACTAACCGCTAGTGATAATCGCATGTAAAACCCTGCAAGCTGGCTTTACCCAAATTGATCAACTTGGTACATTCAACCTGCCCATACATGATTCAAATCTTGGCCGGTTCAGCAGGAAGATTCAAACCATCTATGGCTGGCCTTGCCATCATTGAGGAGATTTCCTCTCTTTCCTATTGTGCCTCTAGTATAGCAAGTGAAGGGAAATCTCCCCAGCAAGACACTGACAGGAGAAGAAAAAACAAAAATGGACAGTTTAACATTTCCCTATTCCATCCAAGAAAATAAAATAAAAAGTGTTAGGCTAAACATACACTTTAGCTGGCCACATATGCTTAGTAATATTCCATAAAAATAAATGGGTCCATCTGCCAAGACCGACACTCAGTAGATGGTCCCATTCAACTAATTGAAATATTACTGTAGGTGTGGAGCTAGTGATGGAAAACTAATAGCTCGGATCTGGGCAGGTAGCAGCTCCAGAGGCCTAGATTGAGACAGCCTAGTGGTATTCAAAAGCATAATGTAATGGAGCTCAGGACGGTATGGAGGGGATAGAATTTTGTTAAACCTCCTGCTTTTCCTGAACCCCAAAGTGTATTTTATGCTGTTTTTTATACTTGCCTTTTCCAAAGCCTTCAGGCCAGTCACATGATGCTGCAGGGTTCTCTTACTCTTCTCCAGGCTGACCGGTCTCAATGACACAGAGAGCAGCGCTGTTGCAATGGTGGTAATGCTACTCTCTGCACCATTACACTGTGAATGCAAGTTATTGTAGTGATGCCCCCTCAGGAGTCAAGCCCATAACACCCTGCAAAAGTACAGCTGCAGAATGAAAATAATATTTTTTTTAAATATATAGGGGCTGAGGGCCCAGTAAAAAACATGTTTTTTTTGTCTATAGCTAGCCTAAAGTTGGCCACTGACTTTAGGGCAGTAGGACAAAAAAAAAAAAAAAAGAAGAAGAGTGCTCTATACACTTAAAGTAGAACTACAGAAATACCTTGGATTGTGAGTAACACGGTTAACAAGTGTTTCTCAATACAAGCTATTATTTTATTTTTATTCTGACTCGATTTGCAAGTGTTGTCTTGCAAAGGCAAAAATAAAAAATGATGATATGGACAGCCGCACTCCAAAAAAACCTTGACGGTTGCCTTTATTGTAAAAACGGATAAATGCACTACAAATCAGAGCAAAACAGCTGACGAGTTTCGCACTATAGTCTAGTGCTTACTCAAAGCTATGAGTAAGCACTAGACTATAGTGCAAAACGCATCAGCAGTTATCCTTGTTTTTCTGCGATTTGTAGTGCATTTATCCGTTTACAATAAAGGCAATCGTCAAGGTTTTTTTTGAGTGCGGCTGTCCATATCATCATTTTTCTTTTTGCCTGTCTCGTGCATTGCCAGCACCCACGGTTTCCTGAGGGAACATTGATTGTCATAGTACACTCACCTGGAGCGGTAACTCCCTTCCCTCATGTTGTCTCGCAAAACGAGCAGGATTCAAGCCTCTGCAGTGTGCAGTACCGCATTTGGCCAGAGGTGCGGGGGCGCTGGTGACATTCAGAGCCGTTCGGATGCATTCGGAGCCACTCCGTTCCTGAGCCTCCGAGTGGTTTCCGAACGTCTGACGATCCCCACCTCTGGCTACATGCGGTACTGCATATTATATAAGTCACTGTGGAACGAATTATCTGCATTTCTATCGACTTCTATGGGGAAACTCGCTTTGCTATACAATTGCTTTAGATTACAAGCATTCTTCTGGAACGAATTATGCTCGTAATCCAAGGCTTCACTGTATAGGCAAATCTTTATTTACATTGATAGAGCAAGGGAAGGTTATAACCCCTTTAAGTTTATTTTGCCATCTTTTGTCCCATTGCAAAGCTTTCCCTTCACTTCCTGTCCCATAGCCAAACAAGAAGTGAGCAAAAATTCCTGCAAATATAGGGAATCCCTTTGAGACCCCCAGGTCACCAGAACTAGTGTTCTTATTGGAAGATTTCCCCTCTATTACTTTTCTGGGGACAATCCGAAATTTGGGATTTTTCTTTTACTTTTACTGATAATGGTAAACATGACAAATAGAGAGGATGAATCTCCATAACGGGAGCACAGACCGCAAAAAAAAAACAAAAAAACTGACAAGCATTCTAATTCCTTTTCACTCCATCCAAAGCTAAAAGAAAAAAATAATATGTTGCCTTTAGCTATACTTTAAACGCTTGGTACAAGTGAGGGAGAGGAGAAGGAAGAAGATGATGGATACCAGTTTATAGGGGCAAGCAACAATGATCAAGAGTGGCAGGCTATATGAGCCTTTCAAGATCATGGCCAAGGCCAATCAATTTTTTTTTATTTATTTTTTTAGGAGATTAAGTCTCACTTCCTGTTGGACAGCTGTTATCAGAAAAGGAGGTATAGGAAACTTTGCTAGCAGGGACACCCATTCCTGTAACTGTGTCAAAAGTATAAAAATCGCCAGAACAGGAAGTGAGGGGGAAGTCTCCTGAACAGGGAAAAAGACAGCAACAGGACAGAGGTCCTAAAGCCTTATATTATGTAAAATAAGTTTCAGTTGGAATACTGGTTTAAAGTGTTACCTTGTACCGGGGTTTCCAACGACAGCTTGTGATGAGTTTTTCAAGACGAGGAGATAGGACCCGATCATCCAAATAATTCAGAGACTTCAGCATCTCTTTTGCATACCTCTTCTTTCTTTTTCCTTCTACGCCACAAAATAACACAAATGCAAATGCAATGTATAGTTAAGGTTCTGTTCACGCCTAAGTGATTTTCTGCTTGAAGCTCTAAAACACTCAATGAGCCTAATCGGATTAATTTCAATGGCCTGTTTAGATCTGAGCATTCTGTCGCCTGAAGCTCAAAAAAGTACATGAGCGTCTTGTCAGATTACAAATGTTTTTGGCCCTATAGACTTTAACCACTTAAACCCCGGACCATTTTGTTGCTAATGGACCAGGCCCCTTTTTGCGATTTGGCACTGCGTCGCTTTAACTGACAATTGCGCGGTCGTGCGACGTAGCTCCCAAACAAAATTGACGTCCTTTTTTTCCCCACAAATAGAGCTTTCTTTTGTTTTTTTGGCAAAAGTTATAGCGTCTACAAAATAGGGGATAGTTTTATGGCATTTTTATTAATACTTTTTTTTTTTACTAGTAATGGCGGCGATCAGCAACTTTTATCGTGACTGCGACATTATGGCGGACACTTGACACTATTTTGGGACCATTGTCATTTTTACAGCGATCAGTGCTATAAATATGCACTGATTACTGTGAAAATGACACTGGCAGTGAAGGGGTTAACCTGTAGGGGGGCACGGAAGGGGTTAAGTGTGACCTAATGAGTGATTCTTACTGTGTGGGGGCGTGGCTTGGCGTGTGACGTCACTGATCGTCGTTCCTTATGACAGGGAACAGACGATCAGTGACACTCTCACTAGGAAGAATGGGGAAAGGTTTGTTTACACTTACCTCTCCCCGTTCTTCAGCTCTGTGACCCGATCGCGGGACACCGGCGGCGATCGGGTCCCGCGGTCACGGAGCTCAGGACCAGGTCCCGAGCGCGCCGCCTGCGGCGCGTGCGCGACCCACGGCTGGGGGCGTTTTAAAAGGGGACACATATATATATATATTATATATATATATATATACACACACACACACACACACACACACACACGCTTATGCCCAGCCGTGCCATTCTGCCGACGTATATCGTCGTTAGGCGGTCCTTAAGCGGTTAATAGAAACTCCTTACTTGAGCATTTTACAAGTGTTTTCTGCTCAGACAGCAGCTCTCCACCCCTAATTTCCTCCCCCTCTCCTCCCCCTAGTGCTTTCTAATGGCAAAACAAAAACACTTGTAATACGCTTCTAAAACTGCTTGTAAAAAGCTGCAAAAATGCTTTTAAAAAATGCCAGTAAATTGATACACTCAGGTGTGAATGAAGCCTAAAGCATGACTTTTACCATTCTGCCTCAGTTTACCATTATCACATTTATCATTGGGAAAAAAAAAAAAGATGAAAGTTTATTTTATAGATTTGTCTGTGTTCTTGAAAAGATGAAAAATGTTCTATATGCCCCGAAACCACTCAGAGCAAACAAACACATTTCAGGTTTACGTACTATAGAAGTGGTCTCCAAACTGCGGCCCTTGCTTGCTTTTATCTGGCCCTTGGGGGTGCCATTTTATTCACCAACACCAAAGGGCACAATTTCTCCCAATGACACCAATGGTAGGGCACAATTCCTCCCAACGATGGGGGAACAATTCCTCCCACTGACACCAATGATGGGGAATTGTTTACTCCCACTGATGTTGGGACATTTTATACTCCCAATGGCCACAGTGCACCTCCCCTAAAGTTACATAGTTGGTAAGGTTGAAAAAAAGACACAAGTCCATCCTGTGTGTGTGCTTTTATGTCCGTATTACATTGTATATCCCTGTATGTTGTGGTCTTTTAGGTGCCTATCTAATATTTTTTTGAAATGATCTATGCTCCCCACTGAAACCACTGCTTATGGAAGGGAATTCCACATCCTTACCACTCTTACAGTAAAGAACTCTCTAAGCCACAGGTGTCAAACACAAGGCCCGCGGGCCGAATCCGGCCATTTCATGTGGCCCTCGCACCTCTCCTGCAGCTGCAGGAGAGCTCCAGCCCTCCTCTCGTCCTCCTCCAGACCCTGTACTTTATGCTTTTAAGCAATGCATCCATCTTCTTCCCAGCAGCAACCTAAGGAAAGGGGGGTGCACTGTGATGTAAGGGAGAGTGGGGGACTCAACTTCTGATAGTGAATTGGCTCTTAACATCTAATGTAAGGGAAGGGGATGTGCTGGACATTCTAATCTTACAGATACAACCGGCCCTTTTGAGGGCAATCATAATGCGGATACGGCCCACAATAAAATTGAGTTTGACGGCTAACTCAACGCCTTCTGACACTGCCGAAACATCTGGGAGGGTTGGCGCTCCCGGACTTGCGTAATTATTACGGGGCAGTGCATCTCGGCAGAATCATAGACTGGAACCGCCACAGTAAGTCTAAACTCTGGGTCCACCTGGAACAAGCCCAAACAGTGGTGCCGTTGAGGGGCACCACCTGGTGCTTTGACCGACTACCCCCAGCACTGACTTCCCACCCTGTTATTGGCACCACCCTTCGCATGGGGACGACGAACTTACTATTAACCCACCTCTCCTCGGGTGAATCGCCCCATTACCCAATATTGGGCAACCCAGCGTTCCCCCCCGGGACTGGAATCAGCGGAGTATGTGTCACTTGCTTCGATGGGGAGGGATCAGGCCTCTCATTTCTTAGAGGGCTCTTGTTGGCCCTCTGTTCAAGCCCTGACTAGCGACGCAGGACACTTTCGACTTCCGTTTTGGAAGGCGATTCGCCTACATCACTTCCTACATTCAATAGCGAACCCGGCACTATATCAGCGTGAACTGACAACGTTCGAAAAGTACTGCACGGACGAGGGGACATTGCCTCAAGTCCTATCCAAAATGTATGCACTACTTAACTCCCCTCCCACACAACCTGACCTGCCCTTCCTGCAGAAATGGGAAACTGACCTACAGCGCTCGTTCACTGACGCCCAAAAACAGACGATAATTCGATTCTCCTTGAAAACATTGATATGCACAAAAATTCAGGAACTTAACTTCAAGATCTTGACCAGGTGGTACTACACACCTCAGGTGTTGCATAGATACTTCCCTAATTCCACAAACAAATGTTGGAGATGTCAGACAGAGGTGGGAACGCTTCTTCATATCTTCTGGTCCTGTCCCAGTTTGCAACACTTCTGGACAACTGTTAGAACTATCACTCAGAAATTTACCGACAATGTAATCAGCGACGACGCCGCCTTTTTCCTGCTTCATGCTACCTCAATACCGGCACGGAGCTACAAAAAGTCAATCATACGGCATTTACTGAACGCAGCCAAATCCTGCATCCCCCTCAGATGGAAGAAAAGCTCACCCCCGTCGGTGGGATTGTGGTTGCGCAGGGTGGAGGACATCAAAAAGTTGGAGGACTTAGTCCTCACTGCTCAAAACAAACAGGAGAAGCACTCTGAGGCGTGGAGGCTATGGAACAACTTCATCTTTTCTGATGAAGGATCAGCCCTGCTTAACTCTTAATCTGCCATGGGGATACAGTCTTGATAGTCGTTACGGCTGGAGACACGCTCATATCTCTGGGTCACCCCACTTTACCCTTCCCCCTTCGCCCCCCTTCCTCCCCCACCCCCCCGTCTCCCCTCGCTTTCTTCTGCTTACGTCCTTACCCCCCCCTTTTTTTTTTTTTCTCTCTTCTAGTAATTCTATTTATTTTTTTTAGGTTGTGTCTCTATCGATCCCCCCCTTTTTTTTTTTTTTTCCTCTCTTTTTTTTCTTCTCCCCCTTTAATTAATAAGATATGAGAATTGGACAGGGCAATCGGACTCCTGATAGTTGTGACACAGTGGTACCCCCTATCTAATGACCCTAGAATAATGTTAAACACCTGAGGGGGATACTGAACAGATTGTCACAAGCTCTACGATAATGGTACCCTATGTTGTGTTATCTACACCAGACAAACGTCCGGCCCTGTCTGAGATAAATGTGTGTGAATTTTCTACCTTGCACTCCATTTGTAAGGTAATGTTTTTACTCTATGTATGTCTATAAAAAACAATAAAATTTAGATTTAAAAAAAAAATCAAAAATTGAGTTTGACACCCCTGCTCTAAGCAGTTTAAGGTAAAACCGTTTCTCTTCTAATTTTTGTGAATGGCCACATGTTTTTTTTTTTTTAATTCCCTTGCGCAGAAAAGTTTTATCACCATTGTGGGGTCACCGATACAGTATTTGTACATTGAAATCATATCTCCTCTGAAGCGTCTCTTCTCCAGAGGGAATAAGTATAGTGCTTGCAGTCTTTCCTCAGAGATCCTCCAGACCCTTTATTAGCTTAGTTGCCCTTCTCTGGACACTCTCCAGTTCCAGTACATCCTTCCTGAGGACTGGTGCCCAGAACTGGATAGCATACTCCAGGTGCGGCCAGACCAGAGTATTGTAGAGTGGGAAAATTACCGTTTTATCTCTGGAGTTAATCCCCTTTTTAATACATGCCAATATTCTGTTGGCTTTGCTTGCATCAGCTTGGCATTGCATGCCATTGCTGAGCCTCTCATCTACTAAGACCACCAGATCCTTTTCCATCCTAGATTCCCCCAGAGGTTCTCCCCCTAGTAAGTAGATTACATTCATATTTTTGGCACCCAATTGCATACTTTACATTTTTTCAACATTAAACCTCATTTGCCATGTAGTTGCCCACCCCATTAATTTGTTTAGATCTTCTTGCAAGGTTTCCACATCCTGCAGAGAAGTTATTGTTTTGCTTAGCTTGGTATCGTCCGCAAATACAGAGATTGAGCCGTTTATCCCATCCTCTAGGTCGTTTATGAATAAATTAAATAGGATTTATTCCAGGATAGATCCCTGGGGGACCCCACTACCCACCCGGACCATTCTGAGTACTCCCCATTTATCACCACCCTCTGAACTCACCCTTGTAGCCAGTTTTCAATCCATGTACTCACCCTGTGGTCCATGCCAACAGACCTTAGTTTGTACAGTAAATGTTTATGGGGAACTGTATCAAATGCTTTTGCAAAATCCAGATATTCCACGTCTGCGGACCTTCCTTTATCTAGATGGCAACTCACCTCCTCATAGAAGGTTAATAGCAAGAACGATTCTTCATGAATCCATGCTGATTACTGCTAATGATACAGTTTTTATTACTAAAATCTTGTATGTAGTCCCTTATCATCCCCTCCATGAGCTTTCATACTATTGACGTTAGGCTAACTGTAGTTCCCCGGGATATATCTTTGCCCTTTTTTAAATATTGGTGCCACATTGGCTTTTCTCCAATCAGCTGGTACCGTACCAGTCAGTAGTCTGAAGGACAGTAAACCGGCCCTTTGTTTGAAAAGTTTGGAGACCCCTGGTAACTATAGGATGCACTGCAATAATACAAAATGTTGCTATGTAAGCACAATATAATCTGACTTACCATACAGAGTTACTAGAAATTTGTCGTCAGCAATATTAATTAGGAAAGCCCTGATCACCTTCTCGAGATGTGTATGAAGGTCATTACAAGCAACTGAAAAACAGTAATAACAACATGGTTATAACACATAGTTTTTCTTTTTTTGATAGCAAAACAGTGAAAAACTAAGGGTAGCCTGCACACAAAATACTTGTCATGCCGCTCATTCCATCAAACTCCACTGTTGTAATTTTGCTGAGAACCCTTTTGCAATGAAGACTTCTGTGAGCGTTGGGTGCTTTCATTCCCGCTGACCCATGTGGTTTATTGCTGGTCATCACAGCTTTAAAGAATATATGAACCCAACACTTCCATATTCCTGTTATGTGCATCCTTTGTGTGAAATCCTCCCGTCAGTCTGCTTTCCTATCAAAAACTGTCAACACTAGGCATGAGAGAACAGTCTGGTCAGTTCTTTAGCTGTGCTTGCTCTCCTCCAATGATCAGACTTATCCTGACACCCCCACCTCTGCAGCACAGCCATTTACTGGGAAGCCCAGTGTACTGCAGTTTCTCCTCCCACAGCTCACTAAGCTCCTTACGCAGCTGAGATCAAAGGGTATTCGACCACTCATAAAATTAAAAAAAGGGGGGAGGAAAGTTATTTATAATATTTTTTATATATACACACACAAAGTCTTGCCTTTTTATTTCTATTGATATCATAAAATAACATTTTATTTTTTAAACTGAATGAATTTTTTTGCAAGGTAGGGGTTTACAAATACCTTAATGTGTTACTAAACCCACAACAGTAAAATTAGTCTGTATATGCAGTAAAGAATGCTCGGGTTTATCCTCAGCATTGTGTAAATGTGCGTTTGATCCTGTCTTCTCTGATCCTCCCCTTCTTTTACTGTCCCCAATACATCTGATAGTACAGAGCCTTGGGGGCACTCTGACATGCTCAGTTTGCTGTGTATTGCTAGAGAGGGTGCATGTGATCAGCACAGGGCAAATCAGCACAGAGGGTCAGGGGTCATGCAGGCTCAGAGAATGAAAACTCCTCCTACAAGCTTTAACCAGTGCTCGGCCAGACACTGATAGGAGTCACAAGACTGATATATACTGCTGATGAGAAAAGCCATTTAGCAGTTTATATTTAATAAAATAATTGCATTTCCATGTTCTGCGTACTGTGGGAGACCAGATAAAGTGTTACTAAACCCAGGACCCTGCATTCACTATAAGGACAGTGGAGCATGGCAGCGTGACGGGTATTTTATTCATTCTTTGCAGGCCAACATATTTTTTCTAAACACTAGATAGATAACCATAACACACAATGTTATTCCCTCTAACCTTCCCCTGTACTATATCAGCACATCGCGCTCTAAATGCAAACTGTACACCCGATTCTGAACCTTCAGTGCAGGCCATGCTGCAGCTCTCAAAACAAGTGCACATAACCCGATTCTATGAGTGACCGACGTGGTTTGAGTTCCACTTTAACCAGTCAGATCTGATCATTCCTGCACTGTGCTGCATAGTCAGACCGAAAAGCCATAGTGTATAATGTGACCCCCATGCATAGTTCCTATTATAGTGGCCACAAGATCCTAACTGACTACCATAAGACCACACAATTCATCATCTAATGGTGGGACGTACACTGAGGAAGTCTGTGCTTCAAGAACAACTCCCGATATCTCATTGATCGGTTTCCATCTTCATCAACCTCATCTTCCTCGTCCTGTTCTATAAAGTCGTCCATCTCCTGACTGTCCTCATCTTCACCCATTGTTTCTGGAGTCAGGGGAATGTACTCACTGCTGGAACTCGCCTACAGAATAAACCAGACATATAGAAGCAATGTTTACTTATGCAAAGGTCACTTACAGTAAGAAAATTGAAAGTACCCAGTGAAATCCAAACATCAATTATCGGTTCTGTTAGCTTCTGTTTATAAGTGGCACAAAGCTCACATAGCACATAGAAAAATGTTATATCACAGCGCTACCTGGTTATTCTTACAGGTCCTGTTCCTGAAGACTCTGAATCGAATTGGCAAAACTCGTTGGGCAGGGTTTCTGGGGAAGTCATTTCCAGCCAGTGGAGCGCACGCCAAGGCAGCACCTCTGGGTTTTACATGCGATGTAGTGCAATATGTATTCAAAAGTCTTATTTATTTTTTTATTTATTTACTACACTATGGTAGCTTTTCTTTCCTGTTACTCCTCATTAATAAAATGTTGAGCATCGAGTGCACTTTGTTGAGAGTAAAGGAAAGGGCCAGGATTGCGGCAGTAAGGAGCACAGGAATTTGGAGAAGACCCTGCGAGGGAGATCATCCAAACGTGTGATTGACTGGTTATGCTGATAGAAGGGGGACATAAAATCTCTGATTAAGGTCACAAACTGTGCACAAAGAATATCAATTAAGCACTTTATGGATGCACTTAACACTTTTATATTAAGCGCTATAAATTTCACTAAAAGGACTGGATATGCACGAATCAACTTGTGTAATTGAACATAGAGACATATAACTTGTTTCCCCAAAAATAAGACCGGGTATTAATTTTGCCTACAGGGCTTATTTTCAGGGGATGTCTTAGTTATTTACGGTATGTACAATGACGATCTTACAGTAGTTGTAACCCTAAAAAATAAAAAAAAATCATAATATCCTGATTCTTTGACCCTTTCACTGCCAAGTCCGTACACCGTACGGACCTACAGAAGTGCCCAAGTCAGTACGGCATACGGACCTCCTTTCTCCCTCTCCTATAAGCTTATGGTCACTTCAATGACCATAAGCTTATATCAGAATTGTTTAGCAGTTAAAAAACCTAGATGGCGCAAGGATAATTAGGGTATAAGCTAAAATAAACAAAAAAATAGACTAAAGAATAGTCTAACAAATCGTCCAATGGATAGTCCAAATATAGATGTAATGAATCGTGGTCAAGCACTAGCGGCAGCTACCAATAAGCAGACTCTGGAATATAAGATAAAAGAGAAGAAAAAGGTGCGCCAATCTAAGTGCAGTAACACTGAAATGTATTATGGCATTAATAACACACAGCCAAATGGCTACTCACAAAGGATGACAAGTATAAGGCATATATATGGCTGTGAATGGTTTGGTGTCACTCGGTAATGCAGATGGATGAGGCAGCAGTCTCCGGTGTCTCTTGGTAGTCCAGATGGATGAGGCAAAAGTCAGTGTCAGCAAAGAAGTCCTCGGCATGAAGAATTAGATAGCAACTCTATAGTCTAATATTCCACTCTTTCCGTTCTATGGTTTTCTTCTTGCGTATTTATTGCTGGACTTGCATGTATATATATATATATATATATATAGTATTTTTTTTGCCTACCAGTTATATATCCTTATTTTATACAATTCTTCTATCTTTCCCATTATAATTCTCTATTTTATGGTTATGCATGGGCATATGGATGTATGCCTATGCATTGGTGCATACCTTGTACCTTTTTGTAATAGTATTGCATTTGGTGTTTGTCAATACCTTTTTTTTTTTATCACCATTTATATACTTAGATCAGTGATTTAATACTTATATTACCAGTTTTATTATTGGATGGACGTATAGTTCTTGCACTATTATTTTGTAATTATTTCTCTATCAGCGATTTTTAATTATTTAGTATTTCCAATTTTTTAAAATATACTACACATATATATATATATATATATATATATATATATATATATATATATATGTAATTCTCTGTATAGTTTTTTCCAGTTTTGTATGTATATTTCAGGGATGTGCAATTAGCGGACCTCCAGCTGTTGCAAAACTACAAGTCCCATCATGCCTCTGCCTCTGGGCGTCATGCTTGCTGCTGTCAGAGTCTCGCTATGCCTCATGGGACTTGTAGTTTGTCAACAGCTGGAGGTCTGCTAATTGCATACCCCTGGTATATTTTGATATAATATCTTTTATCTGTATTCAATTTGACCGGTATTCTTGTCACTGGTTATGTCATCCCATTTTATTATTAGCAATCTTTTTACTAATGCATGTGTACAGATGACCCATCACAGCACCTCTAGGGTCTATATAGTATCCTCCCCCCTGTATGGACGTCATGGATCTGATGAAACGCGTCATCCTATTGGTCCGTTCCGTTCCCCACCTCACTTCCGGTCCGACGACGCGACGCTGCGCTCCTTGCTGAGGCACACGCCATCCTGACCAGCGCTTCCTGTTTCCACGTAGTCTCCTAGGAGGCTGTGTTTACTACACCACCAGTCCCCCTGCATGCCGAGGACTTCCTTGCTATCACTGACTGTTGCCTCATCCATCTGCACTCCTGAGAGACATCAGAGACTGCTGCCTCATCCATCTGCATTACCGAGTGACACTGGACCATTCACAGCCATATATATGCCTTATACTTTTCATCCTTTGTGAGTAGCCATTTGGCTGTGTGTTATTAATGCCATAATACATTTCAGTGTTACTGCACTTAGATTGGCGCACCTTTTCTTCTCTTTTATCTTATATTTCAGAATTGTTTAGCAGGCCCTGCTGAACAATTCTATAACTCTGATCAGCGGATTACAATCCGCTGACCAGAGTTATTAACCCCCTAATGTGACCACCCCATCCCCACCTATACTGCCGCTCCCCTGCCTCTCCACCTCCACCGCACCCTTCCATCTAAAACTGCCCCCCTCCCCACTCTCCTATCCCCATCACCACACTCCCCCCCCCCCAGCACTAATTACCCCCTGTGACAAGGGGGTCACTTTGGACACAGGGTGAATGGAAAAACCCCAATATGGTCTATGATAGCCATATTCAATGCTGTACATACATTTTATCTAGATTGGGTCTGTAATATTGATCCACCATATTCCTCATGATATCTGCAAAGAACTATTTACTGTTTGATTATGACCTCAACAGGGTAATTGAAAAGTGACGCCTTCATGATGTTGGGACACATACTGTTAGATGCTAATGTCATCACCCCCAGCCCCTGCCTTTTGTGTAATCATTGCTGGGAGGAATTAAGGTGATTTGCATTCTATTGTTCACTATGCCTGTGTGTATGGTATCCGGCAGACAGACTGGCTGCCGACACTTTGTGATAAGATGTGTATTGGGGATCGTTATATTCTATTGTGTGGGATCTTGTGAAGCCTAGCAGACGTCAGGATGATGTGTTGAGTCTTGTGATGTGTGGGTGGAGCTGGGCCATTGTTCATGTTAAACTACTGTGTATTAGATGTATATAAAAGTTACAATGTTTCTCAATAAAAGGCATTCGATTTAGGAAGATACAGAGCGTGTGTCTCGTTCTTCCAGAAGGATTAATTCCTATGGGAAAGGGTTGCCTGGCTGTGGAATATTGGTAGCGAGTGGGTGTCCAGGAGAGGGAACATCGTAAACGGCGTTTAACCCCCTTTCAGAGTTGGGGTGCCGTTACACCCCCCTCCACCCGATCACTGCAGCCACCATCATTAGCCGGCATCCTCCTCTTCCACTCCCACTGGCTTCAAGTGCTGCATTGGGCTTGGGGGGGGCGTTCAGATGCGTCCCCTCCCCCCACCAGACAGATCACCCCCCCCCCAACTGCCCTATTCAATGGCCGCTCTGAGCATCTCTCCTTCCCCTCCTGCCACTTGTATCTTCTCCCTGCACAGGGAAACATTTCAAAGAATAAAAGGCTGCCCATACACAGGCCAATTTTTCTGAGGATTTTAAAACAATTCTACAGCTCAAATATTCAGCTCAAGTGACTGACAAAAATGGTAAAAAACAATCAAAAGGATTTGCAACTTTTTGTTTTATTAGTCGATAATCATTTTGATTGCACTTTTGAAGTACCGTAATATACTCGAGTATAAGCCGACCCGAGTATAAGCCGAGGACCTAATTTTACCACAAAAAAATGTGAAACGTATTGACTCGAGTATAAGCCGAGGGTGAGAATGCAGCAGCTACTGTAAGCTAAAAAGAGGGTCAGCAATGCCCATTTGCATGCCTCACTGTGCCCAATTGCAATCTCACTGTGCCATACATCACTGTGCCCATTGCAACCTCACTGTGCCATACCTCACTCTGTGCCATACCTCAGTGCCCATTGCAACCTCACTGTGCCATACCTCACTCTGTGCCATACCTCACTGTGCCTATTGCAACCTCACTGTGCCCGAGTACCTGATTCTTGACAGGCGTCCATTTTTAAAAAAAATTTGCGGCTTCCTCCTGGCGTTCCGTTCCATGATAGGCATTTGACACTGTGTTCCGCCTATCACGGAGGTCCTCTCATCCTCGGACTCCGTTTCCCAGCAGACACTGTATTCAGTGTTCCGCCAATCACGGACATTCTTTCATCCTCGGACAAGAGGACGTCCGTGATTGGCGGAACACTGAACACAGTGTCTGCTGGGAAACTGAGTCCGAGGATGAGAGGACCTCCGTGATAGGAGGAACACAGTGTCAAATGCCTATCACGGAACGGAACGCCAGGAGGAAGCCGCGACTTTTAAAAAAATGGACGCCTGTCAAGAATTCAGGTACAAAAAAACAAAACAAAAACACTGACTCGAGTATAAGCCGAGGGGGGTATTTTCAGCCCTAAAAAAAAGGGCTGAAAAACTTGGCTTATACTCGAGTATATATGGTATATTCTTGTTGGGGAAATTGCATATTACATATTTCCTTAATAATAATGTGGCTCACTAATGCATTTAAAGCCTATATAAGGACATAAGCATGGCTTTACCCTTCCTACCAAAGGAATGTTAACTAATGACCAAGTCCTTGAGGGGTCATATTGCAAAGGGAGTTGGCTTGGGGTTAATCTATTCTCTATACACAAGTCTAAATGCCACAGCCCAAACTGGAATAAGTTTGTTCTTACCCAGAACTGCCATGAGGCAAGGGTCTGGACCTGATACATGGCGCCATGCCATATAATGGGGGGACCGATGGCAGAAACAGCTTGTATTCTTGTCATATTTTCTTTATCTGTCATTACTTTTAATAAATGTTATTGAACCCTAAAAGAACTTAAACTATCACGTGATCGTGATAAAACAATTCTGAAAAATCGTCTCATGCATGTCCAAATTTACCTCATCGGATTCCCAGCTGGCTCTTGGGTTTCGGGATCGTCTTTTCTCAACAAGCTGTTTCAGACTATCTTTCCTTTTTTGTTTCTTGATTTGAGCCTTGACTTCTTCTGAAACTC
The DNA here is from genome assembly GCA_029206835.1 of Rana muscosa. Taxonomy (NCBI): domain Eukaryota; kingdom Metazoa; phylum Chordata; class Amphibia; order Anura; family Ranidae; genus Rana; species Rana muscosa. The sequence goes on along the minus strand of CM055117.1, from coordinate 1,026,216,080 downwards.
CCCGGTCATTGGGTTTATTCAAAAAGTCATCATCTTCATCTATAGTACGACGGCGTCTGACAAGGACTCTCAAACCTGGCCCATCGCTGTCGGAGCTACTGTCACTGCTTTCTATTGTCATAGATCTGTTCTTGTGTCTGGGTTTCTTGATGGTGTCCTCCCCATCATCTGCAGTACATTTAGGTACTTCCAGTTGTTCTTCATTCTCTACACTGGATAGGCTACTGCTATCATCTCGCTCCTCCTCTTCTTCGGATGCGGAATTCGACTCATCTGAGTCAACAATGCGGGATATAGCGTCTATTTTTGTACGTTTCCAGTCCACCCTGGACTTTGGAATGGGCTCATTTGACTTTCTTTTCTGTCTTGTTTGATACGTTCTGGAAGTACTTTCCATGTTTGCATGATATTACACACCATCACTGAAAAAAGAATGTGAAAAGAACTACAGAATTCTAGCAGTACACAAAGATGGATGGCCCAAATGATACAAGATGTTTAGCAAATGTTATATTCTACTAAGAATATCATTCATGACAAAGTGACCCTCTAAACTAGACTCTCTTAACCTTTTTACCCCTGAGAAACCCTTGAAATTATTTTCAGGTTCTTAAAAGAACCCTTGCTAAAAAGACTGTTCATCTTCCCACCATTTCTTCCAAAAGGGGAAAAGAGATAGAGAGGGTGGGAGGATGAATTATAGGGTTTATGATTGTAGCCATCTTCGAGCTAGCCCATGTGGAGTGCAATCCCTATATGAATGCTCAGTCTGTGGATGATCTCTCAAGCTATACGTCTAGGAATCCCTCAAGAACAACCAATAGGATGTTGAAAAGGTAAAATCTACCCAATAGTATCATGTTTAGCAGAACTGTTCTTCAATATAGTTCTCAGCAGCCCATGAGTTCCTTTATCGATTTGATTTTGCTAACCTTAGAAAAAACACAGGCAACCGTTAGCTGAACAATTACTCGAGGTCTGTACCGAAAGTAATGCAAATGTGACCATAACTTTTTTTTATTAACGTTCTCAAATTTCACATGTTGGTAGAGTAAATCTCTCCCTATAACAGGGGTCTCCAAACTTTCTAAACAAAGGGCCAGTTTATTGTTTTTCTTGGGGAGGCAGACTGTGGCCAGGGGGACTTGAAATTGTCCTGGCATCAATGGCAGTAAACATCACCACATTTGTTGTTGGGAAGAAGATTAGTGCCCCATCGTTGGTGTCATTGGGAGGAATAGTGCCTAATTTTTGGTGTCAGTGGGGAAAAATGGTGCCCCATTGTTGGTGTCAGTTTGCAGAAAAGTGTCTCGTAGGAATAGTGCACCAAGGGCCGGATAAAAGCAAGCAAAGGGCCGCAGTCTGGAGACCACTGCTCTATAGTAACGCCTCTTCTTTTTAATTACTGGTAAATAAAGGATTCCAAGCAGAAGCAACATTCCATCATTGAGTACTTGACTAAAGAGGGGTGTAGACTGTCCGACATCCACAAAACACTACAGAATGTTTACGGAGATGACACCATTGACAAGACAATGCTTCTTAACCACTTGCCGACCAGCCGCCGTCATTATACTGCGGCAGGTCGGCTCGTTCCCACGAATCGCTATAGCTGCACATCGGCTTCTTTAAGAGCCGCAGCAGGCGCGCGCGCGCCCGCTGCACAACGGTGAACATGATGCACGTGGCTGGCAGCCGTGGTGTCCACCGGCCACCCGCAATCAAGGGAAAGAGCCAGAACGGGAATCTGTCAATGTAAACAGACAGATCCCCGTTCTGAGGGGAGAGAAGAAAGATCCGCTGTTCCTAGTGATTAGGAACAGTGATCTCTCTCCTCCAGTCAGTCCCACACCCCCCCCCCCCCACAGTTAGAAACACCTCCCAAGGAACACATTTAACCTTTTGATCGCCCCCTAGTGTAATTCCTTCCCTGCCAGGGATATTTACACAGTAATCAGTGCATTTTTATAGCACTGATCGCTGTATAAATGTGAATGGTCCCAAAAATGTGTCAAAAGTGTCTGATTTGTCCGCCGCAATGTCACAGTCCTGATAAAAGTCGCAGATCGCCGCCACTACTAGTAAAAAAAAAAAAAAAAAAAAAAAAAAAAGGGGCCATAAATCTATCCCCTATTTTGTAGACACTATAACTTTTGCACAAACCAATCAATATACGCTTATTGCGATTTTTATGGGGATATTTATTATAGCAAAAAAACGTTTTTCTTCAAGATTGTCGCTCTTTTTTTGTTTAGAGCTCAACAAATAAAAACCAGAGGTGATCAAATATCACCAAAAGAAAGCTCTATTTGTGGGGGAAAAAAGGACGTCAATTTTGTATGGTTACAGCGTCGCACGACCGCGTCGTTGTCAGTTAAAGGGACGCAGTGCCGAATCACAAAAAATGGCCTGGTCATTAAGGGGGAAAATCTTCTGATCTGTAAGTGGTTAAACATTCTGTAGCCTTCTGTGGATGTCGGTCAGCCTGCACCCCTCTTTCAAGAGGGAGGAGGGGAGAGAAGAGAAGAGGGAGGAGGGGAGAGAAGAGAAGAGGGAGGAGGGGAGAGAAGAGAAGAGAAGAGAAGAGGGAGGAGGGGAGAGAAGAGAAGAGAAGAGGGAGGAGGGGAGAGAAGAGAAGAGAAGAGAAGAGGGAGGAGGGGAGAGAAGAGAAGAGAAGAGAAGAGGGAGGAGGGGAGAGAAGAGAAGGGAAGAGAAGAGGGAGGAGGGGAGAGAAGAGAAGAGAAGAGAAGAGGGAGGAGGGGAGAGAAGAGAAGAGAAGAGAAGAGGGAGGAGGGGAGAGAAGAGAAGAGAAGAGGGAGGAGGGGAGAGAAGAGAAGAGAAGAGGGAGGAGGGGAGAGAAGAGAAGAGAAGAGGGAGGAGGGGAGAGAAGAGAAGAGAAGAGGGAGGAGGGGAGAGAAGAGAAGAGAAGAGGGAGGAGGGGAGAGAAGAGAAGAGAAGAGGGAGGAGGGGAGAGAAGAGAAGAGAAGAGGGAGGAGGGGAGAGAAGAGAAGAGAAGAGGGAGGAGGGGAGAGAAGAGAAGAGAAGAGGGAGGAGGGGAGAGAAGAGAAGAGAAGAGGGAGGAGGGGAGAGAAGAGAAGAGAAGAGGGAGGAGGGGAGAGAAGAGAAGAGAAGAGGGAGGAGGGGAGAGAAGAGAAGAGAAGAGGGAGGAGGGGAGAGAAGAGAAGAGAAGAGGGAGGAGGGGAGAGAAGAGAAGAGAAGAGGGAGGAGGGGAGAGAAGAGAAGAGAAGAGGGAGGAGGGGAGAGAAGAGAAGAGAAGAGGGAGGAGGGGAGAGAAGAGAAGAGAAGAGGGAGGAGGGGAGAGAAGAGAAGAGGGAGGAGGGGAGAGAAGAGAAGAGGGAGGAGGGGAGAGAAGAGAAGAGGGAGGAGGGGAGAGAAGAGAAGAGGGAGGAGGGGAGAGAAGGAGAAGAGGGAGGAGGGGGAGAAGGAGAGGAGGGAGAGGAGGAGGAGGGGGAGAGGAGGAGGAGGAGGAGGAGGAGGAGGAGGGGGAGGAGGAGGAGGAGGAGGAGGGGGAGAGGAGGAGGAGGGGGAGAGGAGGAGGAGGGGGAGAGGAGGAGGAGGGGGAGAGGAGGAGGAGGGGGGGAGGAGGAGGGGGGGAGAGGAGGAGGGGGGAGAGGAGGGGGGAGAGGAGGAGGAGGGGGGAGAGGAGGAGGGGGAGAGGAGGAGGGGGGAGAGGAGGGGGGAGGGAGAGGGAGGGAGAGGAGGAGGAGGGGGGAGAGGAGGAGGAGGGGGGAGAGGAGGAGGAGGGGGGAGGGAGAGGAGGGGGGAGGGAGAGGAGGGGGGGAGGGAGAGGAGGGGGGGAGGGAGAGGAGGGGGGGAGGGAGAGGAGGGGGAGGAGGAGGAGGAGGAGGAGGAGGAGGAGGAGGAGGAGGAGGAGGAGGAGAGGAGGGGGGAGGGAGAGGAGGGGGGAGGGAGAGGAGGGGGGGGAGGGAGGGGAGAGGAGGGGGGGGAGAGGGAGGAGAGGGAGGGGGGGGGGAGAGGGAGGAGAGGGAGGGGGGGGGGGGAAGAAGGAGTGGGAAAAGTTTGTCCACAAGAAGATTTTTAAAGCTGTGGATGATCTGAAGAATCCTATAGTTTTGCTGATCTATAAATATGATGCCCAACTCATTTCCCATTTAGTTAGGTATTGGGGGGGGGGGCTTATTTTTTAAGTGCAGAAACATGAAGCTTTGCTTGTGTGTTTAGAAGTGTAATCACAGCTGTTCAGACCAGAAATAATATTAATTATTTAGCAAATTAAATCAACAGTGTTTGTTGTGAAGTGAAAAACGGAAGAAAGAGCAATAATTTGTGCTTTTTATTAAAAATGCTAAAAGTGCGTAGACGGGAAAAAGGGGAAAACAATCTGATCTGATTATGTAACAGTATTTAGTGCTTATTCACTTCAACGTTTCTGAAACAGTTATGGCTGGTCATTAGGGCTGGGGAAAAAAAGTACCAGTTACTTACCGGTAATGGTCTTTCTGGTAAGTCTTCCAGGACGGCACAATGAGAGATGACTAGTCCACCTGACAGGAAACACAATCAAAGAGGTTAAAAACCCCACCCCTCCCTGTGCTCCTCAGTTTGTGAAAAAGTACTCCACACTAGTGCACGAGAGTGAAAACAACATACCACAACAACTCATATATATATATATATATATATATATATATATATATATATATATATACTTAACCAGAGCGGTGGGAAGTAGGCCTGCCGTCCTGGAAGACTTACCAGAAAGACCATTACCGGTAAGTAACTGGTACTTTTCTCAAGACGTCTTCCAGGACGGCACAATGAGAGAGAAGCAAGTAATTTGCAGGCCTACCTTAGGGTGGGACGACCGCTTGCAGGACCTTCCTACCAAATGAGAGGTCCTGAGGCGACAGCAACTCCACTCTATAATGCTTCAAAAAAGTGTTCTGGCTTGACCATGTCGCAGCTTGGCAGATTTGTTCGACCGAAGCTCCGGCCCTTTCTGCCCAGGAGGTCGCCAGAGACCGAGTGGAATGTGCCTTAACCTTCGGGGCTGTATTAGCAGCCTGGTCATAAGCTAGGGAGATTGCTTGTTTTATCCACCTAGCTATGGTTACTCTAGAAGCCTGTTGGCCCTTTTTCTGACCAGAAAAATTAATAAATAAGTGGCTGGATTTTCTGAAAATGCTAACTCTATCCAAATAAGAAAGCAGACATCGTCTGACATCCAAACAATGAAAGGAAGCCTCCCTTTCATTCTGGGGATTGGAACAAAAAGAAGGGAGTATTATTTCCTGTGTTCTATGAAATTTTGATACTACCTTGGGAAGGTACAGGGGGTCCTGCCTGAGAACAACCCTGTCCTCAAATAACCGAAAAAACGGCTCTTTAATTGACAGAGCCTGCATATCACCTACTCTTTTGGCTGTCGTTATCGCCAGCAGAAAGGTAAACTTAACTGTGAGAAGTTTAATAGAAATACTGTCTAAAGGCTCGAACGGAGCCTTAGTTAACTGTTCTAGAACCAAGGAGAGATCCCAGGGTGGAACCCTAGAGATCTGTACTGGAGACATTCTGTCCCTAGCTGACAAGAATCTTTTAATCAATGGGTCCTGGGACAATCTTCTGTCCAGGAAGTAAGATAAGGCTGCTACCTGAACTCTTAGTGTCTTGGTAGCCAGCCCCAGCTCAACTCCATCCTGGAGAAATTCCAGAATGACCGAAGTTTCCTGTTGGGAAACCTCTCTCTCTGAACACCAGCAAGAGAAGACCCCCCACACCTTAGCATAAATCCGCCTGGTGACCTCCTTTCTACTAGAGAGGAGAGTGGTGATCACTCTCTCTGAACAGCCCTTCTCCTGCAGGTTCTGCCTTTCAAGCACCAGGCCGTCAGTTTGAAGAAGCTGGGCTCTGGGTGGAAGACCGGACCCTGAAGAAGAAGGTCTGACCGAACTGGTAGATGGAGAGGGGGAGCTATAGACCAGTTCTCCAGAGTGGGAAACCAGGCTCTCTTGGGTCACCAGGGGGTGACCAAAATGAGACAGCATTCTGAGAGGTCCAGCTTCTGCAGGATCCTCGGAATCAGACTCAGAGGGGGAAAGGCATAGGCCAGATGAAAACTCCACACCTGGGCCAGCGCATCCACTCCCTCTGAGCCCCATTCCCGGGTCAGGGAAAAGAACCTCTTTAGCTTTTTGTTTTCCCTGCGGGCGAAGAGGTCTATCTCCGGATTGCCGAACCGTTGGCACACCAGATCGAACACCTCTGTGTTCAACTCCCATTCTCCCTGGAGAATTGGGTGGCGACTTAAAAAGTCCGCCTCTACGTTGTGAACCCCTTTTATGTGAACCGCTGTGATAGAGGGAATCCGGAGCTCTGCCCAGCTCAGGATCTCCAGAGACAAAGCCAGAAGGGTACGCGACCTGGTGCCTCCCTGATGGTTCAGGAATGCCACTGTGGTGGCATTGTCGGATAGAATCTGGACCTCTCGGCCCCCGACTCTCTCCTCGAAGGCCTTTAGAGCCTCCCGGACCGCCAACAATTCCCGGAGGTTTGAGGAGGCGCCCCTCTGACCTCGGTTCCAGGAACCCTGAGCTCTGAGCTCGTCTAAGTGAGCCCCCCCAACCCCAGGCGCTTGCGTCTGTGGTTATCCTGAGAGGGTTGGACTGACTCCACAGACGACCCACCAGTAAATTCTGAGGAAGGAGCCACCACCTCAGAGATTCCTTTGCCACAACTGGGATGGGGACCCTGTAGTCTAGAGATTCCCTTGATCCGTCCCAAGAGGATAGAAGGAATTCTTGGAGAGGTCTGGAGTGGAGCTGAGCCCATGGCACCGCTGGGATGCAAGAGGTCATTAGACCCAGCACCCGCAGGATGCTTCTGAAGGAGGATTCCTCTGCCTCCAACATAGACCTGACCGTTGTCATAAGACCCTGGACCTTGCCCTGGGGTAAAACAAATTTTCTTTCTAAGGAATCCACTAGGAATCCCAAGTAAACTTTCTTCTGTTCTGGGACCATCGAGGATTTTTCTTTGTTGATGATCCACCCCAGGCTTTCCAAGGTGCTCACGACCCTGGCCAGGTCTGCAAGAAGGAGATCTCGACTCTGATTGTAGAGAAGCAGATCGTCGAGGTAGGGGACTACTGCTATACCCTGCAGGTGCAGGTAAGCAATCACCTCCGCCATGATCTTTGTAAAGACTCTTGGACTGGATGACAGTCCGAAGGGAAGCGCAGCAAACTGCCAATGCTGCACTCCCTGGGCGGAAGTGATTGCAAACCTGAGAAAAGCCTGATGTGCTGGGAATATCGGGACGTGTAGATAGGCGTCCTTTAGGTCTATGGTCACCATGAACACCCCCCTCAGAAGAAGCTTCCTGAGAGTGTACACGCTCTCCATCCGAAACCTCTTGCGACGCAGATAAGCGTTCAAGGGTCTCAAGTTTATTATAAGCCGATGCTTCCCTGACGGCTTTGGAACAACGAAAACGTGGGAATAGACGCCCAAACCTTGTTGTTCTGTAGGTACCGGGATAACTACTCCCTGCCTTTCCAGTTCTGAGACATTCTGTACCAGACCTGCAGCTTTTAAGGGGTCCCTGGGTAGATGTGTTACCAGAAACTTCGGGGGAGGGGAGTGAAGGAACTCTAGCTTGTAGCCCTCTTTTAAGATTTGGAGGACATGGGGGCTCTGAGATATGCTTTCCCATCTGGGGAGAAACTGGGAAAGCCTTCCCCCTACCCTTACGTCACTTAGAGTTCTTGTCATTAGGCTTTTGGCTGGAGAAAAGGATACCTCCCTTCTGTTTGTCCTTGCCAGCACTCCACCTCCTAGTATTGACAGGTCTTTTGTCTGAAGACCGGTTCTTACCCTGGGGGCCTCGAAAAAATCTCCTTTTTTCCTTTTTAGGTTTGGTAGGAAACTTCTTACCCTTTTCGGTGGACCTGGACAGGGCTTGGTCAAGTCCTGTACCGAAAAGAAGGGAGCCCTCAAATGGGAGACCACATAAACGGGTCTTGGATGCACTATCACCATCCCAGGTTTTGACCCATACAGCTCTTCTAGCAGAGTTTAAGAGGGCTCCAGTCTTTGCGGTGGTTCTTACGGTTTCTACCGCTGCGTCCGCTAGGTACGCCACCGCGCTACCTATTAGCTGCAACGACTCCAAGACTTCTTTGGATTTAGAAGTGCCTGAAACATGGTCCGTTAATTTTGAGATCCATACATCTGCATTCCTGGCTACGCATGCTGAAGCCAGCGCCGGGCTCATGGCTGCCGCATTGGCTTCCCAGGCCCTCCGCAAGGTGGTTTCAGCACGCCGGTCCATCTGATCTTTGAGGTTACCAGTATCCTCAGAGAGGTCAGACTGTTTGGATACCTGGGCTAAGGAAGCATCCAATCTGGGTGTTTTGAAGAACCTATCTTCATCTTCCTCCTTGAAAGGGCACCTACGTTTCCACGTTTTTGGTCTTAAAAGCTTCCTTTCAGGATCCTTCCATTCTTGAAGGATAATGTCCTTCAGTGCCTGGTGGACGGGGAAGGTTCTGGGTTGAGACTTCAACAAACCCTGATACATTCTATCCTGTGCGGAAACCTGTTCCGCAGGCTCCTGGATCTCCTCAGAAGCATAAATTGCCCCAAGGAGGCCCTCCATATCATCGGCCGAGAAGATGTGCCTTCCTGGCCTGGAGCCCTCTTCCTCGTCCTCTGCCTGACTATCCACCAGACCCTCATCAGATACTTCTCGATCGGAGATATCTGAATCCTCCTCCAGCTCCGAACCCTGTGAAGGTAGGGATTTTAGAGGCTGCGGGCGTTTAACCACCCTGGGAGTCAAAGAACTCTCCTGAGAGGAAGAGCCCCCCCCACTTGTCTGAGGTTTTGGTTCCCTAGACCTGAGTGAGGATTGAAACTCCTTAAGCGTAGTTAGCATCTGGGTCTGGACAGACAGGAAGTCTTTCATGACCTGAGATGTTTCTTTTCCAGCCAATTTCTGAATGCATTTAAAGCAGAAAGGTCTGGAATAGTCTGGAGGCAACCTATCGTTGCAGTAGCCACATCTTTTGATGCGAGCAGGGGCTTTAGAGGGACGGCTGGTAGACCCCTGGGCAGTGACGTCCCCTCCTGCAGAAAAAAACAAATATACACAGGGAATTTTTTAGTACCAAACACCCCTGTGTAGAGCAAAAAGGGGAAGTCGGGGTACCTCCCCCATCATAACCCCTGCTGGCTGGGTAGGATTCACCTCCTGTGGCCTCCTCTGTAGCCTTGGCCGTACCGGGCCTTTCCTCATGCTCCATGCGCTGTCCGGGCTCGAACCGTGTCGCTAAGAGCAAAGAGGAGGAATGGGCGCCTCTTTTCCTGGCATCTTTATAGTGGAAGCTGGCTGAAAAGACGCCGGCCGTCGCCATCTTGCCGTAGACCGGAAACCGGAAGTGGCGCGGCGCGCGGTGACGTCATTCCGGGCGCTAGAGGAGGAAATCAATGAGTCCTCCAGGCCATGGGAAAATGGCGCCGCACATGCCTGAGCGGCGCCAATAGCCAGAACAGCGCTTCACCGCTGGGTTCACCACCGCATCTGCGGGAGACCTGCCAGCCCCCCCTCCGAAGTGGACACCCACCAGGTAGGGAGGAAAAAAGAGGAAACATTTGGCCCCTGAAGCTTCCAGGTACCCTGTACCTTAGGGCTTCAGAAAACTCAGGGGGGTTCTTTAAGGCTATTCCTTCCCCCCTGAGTATGTTACAACAAAAGGGGGACCCCCCAGGAAGGATGAGCCCGTCCTGCTAGGTCCAGAGGCTTCCTAAGCGTTCGACCTAGGTCCCAGGGGGAGACCTCCAGCACCAGGCCTTTAGGTCTTTAGAAAATAACAAACGGTTTCGCTGTGGGGAAACACGATCAAAAACTGAGGAGCACAGGGAGGGGTGGGGTTTTTAACCTCTTTGATTGATTGTGTTTCCTGTCAGGTGGACTAGTCATCTCTCATTGTGCCGTCCTGGAAGACGTCTTGAGAAAATATCGATTTGAATCTTGAATCGAGTTGAGAGGTCAAATCGATTCAAATTTTCAGCAAATCGATTTATTTATTTTCCACCAGGACCGACACTGACAACGCACCGGTCCTGAGGAGCTGCAGGCAGGAGTTTTTAGGCGAGGCCGTGGCTTCGGCCTAGTCCACGAGGCCGGACGCCGCGGACTAGGCCGAAGCCGCGGCCTTGCCTAAAAACTCCTGCCAGCAGCTCCTCAGGACCGGCTCGGTGTCCATCAAAAAGATTTTTTTGGGGGATAAAATCGCCCAGCTCTACCGGTCATATACTAAAAAAGCCTGCAAAAGTATGCCCGTTAGGTTAACTGGATATAACAGCGTAAAAAAAAAAAAAAAAAAGACAAGTGGTATGAATGTACAGTACAGTGTACAATGTTCAGAGGTCTGGGGAATAGCAGTTTGTAGTATATGATGTGCCATTATACAAGGGAAGTACCAAAAGTAATGCAAAAGTGGACGTAACTTTTTGCTGACATCCTACCGTACACCAGTGTCTGTGTTCTAGTGCAGCATGATCTTTGAACATCTTGATTGCCATGCCATGCATGCACAGCCTACATTGTCAGAAAGATTAACCACCTCCAGCCCAAGCCAATTCTGGCTTTCCTCTCCTACATGTAAAAATCATATATTTTTTGCTAGAAAATTACTCAGAACCCCTGAACATTATATAAAACATATATATACATGTTTAGCAGAGACCCCAGAGAATAAAATTGCGACTGTTGCAATTTATGTCACACAGTATTTGCACAGCAGTTTTTCAAACGCAATTTTTTTGGGAAAAAAAAAACACACACTTTAAAGGAATTTTAATGCAACAAAACACAATATTTAATCAATTTTTTTGGTAAAATACAAAAGATGATGTTGTGCCAGATAAATAGATACTCAACATGTCATGCTTTAAAATTGCGCACACTCGTGGAATGGTGCCAGACTTCGGGACTTAAAAATCCTTATAGGCTACACCTAAAAAATGTTTACAGGCTACCAGTTTAGAGTTACAGAGGAGGTCTTGTGCTAGAATTATTGCTCTCGCTCCAACGTTTGCGGGGATACCTCACAAGTGTGCTGCGAACAGGTGGCGCGATTGCCAATGGATCTAAACCAGAGGACATGGTTTTAAATGTTTAACAAAGGAATTGTCGAAAACTTGTGATGTGTCTTTATTCACTTTTTATATTTTTTGGAGGCGCTTTACGTTTTAATTCTTTATTTATTTTTGTATTTTTACACTGTCCCTTTCTTTTTTTTTTTTTTATCACTTTTATTCCTATTACAAGAAATGTATCTATTCACTCGGTGTAACATCATCTTTCACATTATACAAAAGAAATTGGGCTAACTTTACTGTTTTGGTTTTTCTTAATTTATTAAATTGCATTTTGTCCCCCAAAAAAATGCATTTAAAAGACCGCTACGCAAATAGTGTGACATATAATACTGCAACGACCGCCATTTTATTACCTAGGGTCTCTGCTAAAAAAATTTTTATATATATATATATATATATATATATATATATATATATATATAGTATATAAGTTCTCCAAATTTTTCTAGCAATTATCTAGCATTTTTACTTGTAAACAACATATGTCAGAAAAAGGCCTGGTCTTGAAGTACAGTAGTTAAATAATTTTCTAGCAAAAAAAAAAATATTATTTTTTTTTTTACACGTATGACAGAAATGCCAGACTTGGCCTGAGGGGAAAATGTGAGGGGTGTACTCACTTTTGTGAGATACTGCATATATTTATTAACCACTTGACCTACAGAAGATTTACCGCCCCCCCCCCCCCCCCGCTTCATAACCAGGCCATTTTTTTGCGATACGGCACTGCGTTACTTTAAAGCGGAGCTCCACCCTAAAGTGGAACTTCCGCTCATCGGAACCCTCCCCCCTCCGGTGTCACAATTAGCACCTTTCAGGGGGGAGGGGGGTGCAGATACCTGTCTAAGACAGGTATTTTCACCCACTTCCGGGAGTCCTCTCTGCGGGAAATCTGCGGGAAGTACGTCACTTCCCGCAGAATACCCGTAGTGTTCTGGGAGACACTCGGCTCCCGGAACACAGGGGACCAGTGAGAACGGCGCAGCGCGACTCGCGCATGCGCCGTAGGGAACCGGGCATGAAGCCGCAAGGCTTCACTTCCTGGTTCCCTCACCGAGGATGGCGGTGGGGGCAGCAGAGTGATGAGCGATTGCTCGTCTTCTGCTGCAGACGTCGCTGGACTCCAGGACAGGTAAGTGTCCTAATAATAAAAGTCAGCAGCTGCAGTATTTGTAGCTGCTGGCTTTTAATAATTTTTTTTTCGGCGGAGCTCCGCTTTAACTGACAATTGTGCGTTACGTGAAGCTGTCCTTTTTTTCCCCACAAATAGAGCTTTGATCACCTTTGCGTTTTTTATTTTTTGCGCTATAAAACAAAAACAAAATATTTTTTACTCTTCTAAAACACATCCAATAAAAAAAATAAAAAAAAATTATTTCTTCATAGATTTAGGCCAATATGTATATTGCTGTGTGTTTTTGGTAAAATAAATCCCAATAGGCGTATATTGATTGGTTTACGAGAATGTTATAGCGTCTACAAACTATGGGACAGATTTATGAAATTGTTATAATTTTTTTTTTTACACTAGTTATGATGGGGATCAGTGACTTATAGCGGGACTGCGATATTGTGGCGAACAATCGGTCACTAACTGACACTTTGCAGGAATCAGTGACACTAATACAGTGATTAGTTCTACAAATATGCACTGTCACTGTACTAACGCCACTGGCTGGGAAGGGGTTAACACCTAGGGCAATCAAAGGGTTAACTGCGTTGCCTAGCCTGTTTGTGCTTACTATGTGTGCTGCTTTTACTAGGGGGAAGAGATGGATTTCATTCCCTGCTTTGCAGAAACACAAGAATCCATGCCTTGTTTACATAGGCAGATCCCTGTTCTGTAGTGTTCTTTACTGACAATCAGTGGGTGCCGAAGGACATCGAGGGCCCGCAGATCAGCTTCTGCTGTAAAATATTGCAGCAAAAGAGGCGGTGCATGCCCCCTGCAGGCGAAAGTGTAGGATCACTAATATATATATATATATATATATATATATATATATATACACATACACACACACACACACACACACACACACACACACACGTGTGATCCTGCGCAGAGCTGCTTCCCTGTAGCAGTAAAAGTGATAAAAGGCGGTCAACAAGTGGTTAGCAAAATAAATAGGAATGGGCTCAGGCGTGTTCGGGATCCTAGTCCCAACCCACCTGAGCGATCCCGCCAGGAAGCAGTCATTGCACACTGGCAGTGAGGCATTTCCCGGCCTGCGGCTACACATACACTCTCACCCTGACTAGGCTGCTCATGATTGGCTGTGTGTAGTCACTATTATAATTATTAATATTTAAATTTAGAAATTTCTTGGCCATTTGTGCAGGTTGGGGGGGGGGGGTTTGAACAAATTCCGATACATATACTTTCCTTGTGTGGACTGCTTTCTGGCGGGATTGCTCAGGTGGGTTGGGACTAGGATCCGAACACGCCTGATCCCTACTCCTAAATACAAGCACCACAACCATGTGCATCTAAGAGCTCTAGGGGGCGCGTGCGGAGCGACGCCAGAGCCCACCCGCGATCTCTCCTGACAGAGACAGAACGGAGATCTGTCAATGTAAACAGACAGATCTCTGTTCTGTCAGGGGAGGAAAGACAGATCTCCCGTTTCTACTGATTAGGAACAGCGATCGGTCTCCTCCTCCAGGAAGTCCCATTCCCCCCACAGTTAGAAAAACCTCCCTAGGCAACACATTTAACCCCTTCCCTGCCAGTGACAATTATACAGTAATCAGTGGCTATTTTTAGCTCTGGTCGCTGTATAAATGTCACTGGTAACAAAAAAAAAGTGTCAAAAGTGTCCGATGTGTCCGCCGCAATGTCGCAGTCATGATAAAAATCGCTGATCACCGTCATTACTAGTAAAAATAAATAAAAACGCCATAAATCTATCCCCTATTTTGTAGACACTATAACTTTTGCTCAAACCAATCAATATACGCTTATTGTGATTTTTTTTACAAAAAGCATGTAGAAGAATACATATCGACCTAAACTGATGAAAAAAATAGTTTTTGGGAAAAAAAATGGGAATAGCAAAAAGTTAAAAAAAGTGTTTTTTTTTTTTTTTTCAAAATTGTCGCTCTTTTTTTGTTTATAGTGCAAAAAAAAAAAAAACGCAGAGGTGATCAAATATCATCAAAAGAAAGCTCTATTTGTGGGGGAAAAAAAGGATGTCACTTGTTTGGGAGCCACGTCGCACGACCACGTAATTGTCAGTTAAAGCGACGCAGTGCTGAATCGCAAAAAGTGCTCTGGTCACAAGTGTTTAAAGCGGAGTTCCACCCAAAAGTGGATTTTCCACTTAATCCACTCCTCGCCCCCTTACATGCCACATTTGGCATGTCATTTTTTTTTGGGGGGGGGGGGGGGATTCGGTAGGAGTGTGACTTCCTGTCCCACTTCCTCCTTCCGCCCAGGGACTGCTTAGGTGACTCGTCATATCGCCTTTTGGCGGCCCCTCCCTGTAGGCGATCACCTGGGACACGTGACAGGTCCCAGGCGATCGCCTGTCCACTCAGATTGCGCAGCGCCGCTCGCGCATGCGCAGTGAGTGCCCGGCTGTGAAGCTGAAAGCTGTCACGGCCGGGTGCCCACAGTTAGAATGGAGGCATCGGCGGAGAAGGGGGGGGAGAGGAGCAGTGTCTGTTTATTAATAGGGAGAATCACCCTCTCTAATGTGTCCTGATCACCGATCATCATTAAAAGTGAACGTAATTTTTTTTTACAAAATGTGGGTGTGTCACCATAACAGGAGTAGATGGGAAATCTTCCATATGGGGACACTAGTTCTGGTGACCTCTCACTTCCTGTTTGGTTATGGGACAGGAAGTGAAGTGAAATCTCCCTAATGGGACAGGGAGGTTTGAAAAACAAAGCCAGACAGAGATGATATCCTTCCATTACTCTGTCTAAAATGAAATAAATAAGATTTATCTTCAGTTGTACGTTAAATATAAGCCATATATGTCCTCATCACACGATCATCCCGCTTCCTTATAACAGACATGTCAGTGTGATGATGACCTTCCTCCACCATTGCCTTCCATTACATCTCTCCTATAATCTCATCCCAGGGCCACATGGGAGGAGCGGATGTGAAGGAGGCCTCGAGCTGTCTCCCCTCACCCGGCCACCATCACTACAAACAACCCGCCACCTACCTCCATCTCCAGCACCTTCGCGGACACGCCCCCTTTCCCGCCCTACGGCTGCTCTGCTTTCGGTCTCCTGATAAAGGAGGCGTGTCCAGTCTGCTGTACGGAGATGATGGGCGTGTTCCAACTACAAGCGAAAGGGCGTGTCCTAACTCTGACGGCTGAATCAGTGCCGTGGACGTAGGGCGTTGTCCTACAGTCAGACAGTGCTATTGGAGGCAGCGCTCAGGAGGGCGTGTCCTAACTCTGATAGCTGAATAGGCGCCGCGGACATAGGGCGTGTCTTACAGCCCGAATAGAGCAATTAGGTGCAGTGCTCGGAAGGAGGGGCGTTTCGTGTCCTCTAGAGCTTACGGAGGGCGTGTCCTAGTTGTATAATCAAATGCCTGTTGTTATTGAGTGCAGGCTGACAAGCACGTGCTGGGCATGGAATGACGGAAGCTGATTGGTAGTTATATGATCAGCACTCAGCATGGATGGCAAACCTGGAAATAAATGTGTGCACTGGAAGTGTTCCTGCTTAGTAAATGAGTAAACTTGGCTGAATGGTCACACATGCATATTCGGAAATCCTTACCTTGTAAAACAACCCATTGGCATAGCTCCCAACTGTCCCTGATTTGGAGCAATGTCCCTCTGTCCCTCATTCCTCCTCATTTGTCCCTCATTTTAGTCTGATCTGTATAGTTGTATATAAAATGCACTTTTTTATCTTTCAAAAAGAGTTTTCCAGCACTAAACCTTTCATCCAAATTCTAAATTGCTGCATTTGTAAATTTTAAAAGCCAATATAAAGGAATAGTAGTGCTAAAAAAAAGCCCTTGTGAATTTAATTAACCTTTTTTTTTGTTAATTCTCCTTTAAGGGGGTGTGGCAGGGGGCGTGTCCTATACCTACATAAGTATAATAGTATACCTGTATGTCCCTCATTCCCATCTCAGAATGTTGGGAGGTATGCAATGGGTTCACCTCAATACCGGGGGCACTTTCACCCCCCTTTCCTGCCCAGGCCATTTTTCACCTTTCAGCGCTGTCACACTCTGAATGACAATTGCGCAGTCATGTCACACTGTACTCAAATGACATTTTATCACTTTTTTGAGACAGAGCTTTCTGTTGGTGGTATTTAACCACTTCAGCCCTGGAAGATTTACCCCCCCCCTTCATGACCAGGCCTTTTTTTTGCAGTACAGCACTGCGTTACTTTAACTTATGCAGCTACCTTACACCTGCTACTCAGGATTCACATTTTGTTATTAAATGGGAATCTACTGGTTTCGTTACTTTGGGTCTGCAACAATTTCCTCCCACGAGTGGATCCTTCAGCTCCGTTGTCTAGGTACACCAATATCTTCCAGGAATAAGGCCAATGTCCACACATGAGTAAAACCTAATCAGCAAGGCTTTATTCTTTTTTCCACTTTGAGTTAACTTGAAGAAAGCAAGAGCAGAAAAGTTGAAAGACGTAGGGGAAGGTTCAGGCACGCAACACTTACATCCAGTATCTACACTCTAAGCCACTCAAGCCTGAGTGGGTATTGCTCACCCGGATAGTCCCTATGAGAGCGGTCCTAGCAGCCGGGATGGAGCACGGATGTCAGAGATGACGAATCCCCCTCTAGGCAGGTCTCCAGGCCTCTCCCCGAGACAGCAGTACCGTCGCTAGTCTCCGCCGGGACTGTTCTTCCCCTGGAACTTCTTTCCTAAAGATGGGCCCCCTACAAAGGGCAGCCTGGGATCCTTCTCTGAAGCATAGACCCCTGTCAGTGGAGCTGGGCCTACAATGCAGCAACAGGGCCTTGGGCTGAAGGTGCCCAAGGCCTAAGCACACCAGCGCACCCTGTGCCATGCGGGCCACGAGGCACACTCACTGGAGCAGAGATCCCCCTGAACGCCTTGGGGTCCCCCTGGAATCGCCTTACGCCAAATGGCGTCTGCCCGTTTTGTATCCTCTCCCAGCATGCACAGCGTGTAGACCACGCCCACTGCACGGCTGCCGAGAGAGGACACCCAAGGTGCTGTGATATCCCCCGTAGTCCAGCCCGTGCCGGCGGTGACAGCGCCACCTGCAGGCAAAGGAGAACAAAACTGCCAGGCAGTATCACACCCAGAGCAGAACAACAATTGAAACATAATTGGTCTGAGCCCAACTACTGGCTCAGACTGCCCTTAAATTTCCGCATAGCGCCCCCAAATATTGGGGGGGGGCCTACACTTACAATTGCGCAGTCGCGCGACACTGTACCCAAATTAAATGTATGTCCTTTTTTTCCCAGAAATAGAGCTTTCTTCTGGTGGTATTTAATCCCCTCTGCGGTTTTTATTTTTTGCTCCATAAACACAGAATGACCAACAATTTTTTATTTTTTTTACTAGTAATGGCGGTGATCAGTGACTTATAGTGGGACTACGATATTGCAGTGGACAGTGAGGATACTAACTGACATTTTTTGGGGACCAGTGACACCAATACAGTGATTAGTGCCAAAAAATATGCACTGTATTAACCACTTGCTTACTGGGCACTTAAACCCCCCTCCTGCCCAGACCAATTTTCAGCTTTCAGTGCTCTCACTCTTTGAATGACAATTGCGCGGTCATACAACACTGTACCCAAATTACATTTTTATAATTTTTTCCCACAAATAGAGCTTTGTTTTGGTGGTATTTGATCACCTCTGAGGTTTTTATTTTTTGTTAAAAAAATAAAAAAAGACCGATTTAAAAAAAATAATACAAAACCTTTTTATATTTTCTTATAAAATTTTGCAAACGGGTAATTTTTCTCCTTCATTGATGTACGCTGATGAGGCTGCATTGATGGGCACCGATAGGCTGCACTGATGGGCACTCATGGGCTGCACTGATGGGCACCGATGGGCTGCACTGATGGGCACCGATAAGGCGGCACTAGTGGGCACTGATAGGTGGCACTGGTGGGCACTGAGAGGCAGCATTGGTGGGCACTGAGAGGTGGCACTGATGGGTGGCACTGAAGGGCATTGATAGGTGGCACTGGTGGGCACTGAGAATTGGCACTAATAGGTAGCACTGATAGCTGGCAGTGATGGGCACTGATAGGTGGCAGTGATGGGCACTAATAGGTGGCAGTGATGGGCACTGATGGGTGGAATGATGGGCACTGATCAGCACTGGTAGGTGAGACTGATAGGCAGCAATGCCCACCAGTGGTGCCAGCACTGATGAGGCACTGATTGGCACCACTGGTGGGCATTGATAGGTGGCACTCGTGGGCATTGATAGGTGGCACTTTATTCCACTGGTGGGCACTGGCAGGGGGCACAGGTGGGCACTGATGAGGCTGATGTTCCTCTTCCACTGGGGACCGATGTCCCTTACACAAAAGCCAGTGATCAGCATGAGGAGAAAAAAAAAAACGATTACCAAGCTTTGTTTACATCACGTGATCAGCTGTCATTGGCTGACAGCTGATCAAGTGGTAAGGGGCCAGGACCGGCCCCTAACTCGGATCTGTGACCACCCGAGTCTCAGTGACTCGGTGATCACAGTGCGCGCCCTGCAGCGCGGGGCGTGTGCAAAGGGAAGGCCGTCTATTGACGGCCTCTCTGCATTTCAGGTCCGCGCTGTAGCCGTCATTCGGCTATAGCGCAGACGTCAAGTGGTTAATGACACTGGCTGGGAAGGGGGTTAATATCAGGGGCAATCAAAGGGTAAAATGTGTGCTTGACCAGTGCTTTACTACTGAGAGGGAGATGCTTGTACTGGGAGAAGGCATGGATCTGTACCCCTGCTTAGCAGAGACACAGGATCCATGTCTTTTGTAGTGACAGAGCGGCAATCTGCCTTGTTCCTGCCACGTACTAGGTATGTGATCCAGTTCAGGAGAGCCGCCTTGCCGCTGTATATCTACAGTATATGGTCGACAAGCGGTTAATTACCGCTGGGTCTTTTATTTTTTGCTAAACAAACGAAAAAAAAGATCGGACATTTTTAAAATATTTCTTTTGTCTTAATTTCTGTTATGAAAATTTGCAAATGTTCTTCACTGATCTGCTCTTATGAGGCTGCACTGATGGGTACTAATAAGGCTGCACTGATGGCCACTGATAAGCTGCACTTATGGCAACTGATGAGGCTGCACTGATGGGCACTGATGAGGCTGCACTGATGGCCACTGATACGCTGCACTGATGGCCACTGATGAAGTGGCACTAATATGCTGCACTGATGGACACTGATGAGGCTGCACTGAGGGCTTGATAAGCTGCACTGATGGTCACTGATGAGGCTGCACTGATAAGCTACACTGATGGCCACTGGTGAGGCTGCACTGATGGACACTAATATGCTGGACTGATGGGGCTGCACTGATGATCAGTGCCCCAATTATCAGTGTGTAGCGCCCTCCACTCTCTCTCTCTTGCTCCGGTTTCTTTCTCTCTGGCTTTTGTCTAGGGGTACCTTGGGGTCACCACGCCAAGCTTTCACCGCAGATGTTTGTGTGGTGTGAGCAAAGTTTCTTTACCTTCGGGTCGGTGTTCGGTGTTTGGAGCCTCCGCTTCTTCTGTGGAACAGTGTCTGCCAGTAATTGAGCCCCACACCATTAAAAGTCCAACACTCCTTTATTTTCCAATGTCAGAATGAAACACAATCAGTTAGACTCCCTCAACGAACAGACAGGGGGTGTGGATATGAGTAGGCCCAGGCACAATGAACTCTCCTATTCCTCTATCAGCGAATAGGCTTGGCGCATGGTCTTCGCCACCAACTGTGAAAATTTTGGTCGCTGCCACCAACCGGGTGAACTGTGAACCTTCCTCCTGACTGAACTTGGCCCCTGTTCGGAAAGATGCCCCTCCGGGCGGTCTCCTGAGGCTCACCCGGCACTGGCAATCTGCTGCACCAGGTCTTCGGGTGAGTAGCTCCTCCGATCTCTTACGCCTCTGGATTCGGGCACCCCACTCCAGGGGCCCCCTAGGAAATCCTTCCCTCGCGGGACCCAGCGAAGGAAACTGGGCCTCAGGCCTCCAACCAAGTACCTCACCCCAGGCTGAATGTGCCTGGGATAGAACACGAGCTCCGGGTGTCCAGGCCTAGGCCGCCTGGACACCAACCACGAACCACAGCCCTCAGGCTGAAGGTGCCTGGGACTCGACCCCGTGACAAAGATGGCCGGCCCCTCTATACCCTCTCTCAGCAAGCACGGCGGGTATCCCCGCCCCACCATACAACCGCTGAGAGAGGCCAAAAAGGGGTACGGCACTCAGCGATGGTTCAACCCCAGCCCACAGGGACAGCGCCACCTGCTGGGCCACAGGGAACTACACATCACTGGTGTCTCTGCCAGTTTTAAACATGATAGAATAGTATATGCCCGCTACAAGTGTAAATGTCTCCTGTCACAGGATAGCCAGTTATTGGCTTTCCTTTTCTCACACACTGGCAGTGCTGAGGAAAGGAAATGCCAATAACCGGCATTTGTTTACATGTTATGAGCTGTGATTGGACACAGCTCATTACATGGTAAAGGGCCGCTGTGATTGGCCCTTAACCTTGATCTGTGCTCAGCTGTGTCTGACGGATACCCTTCCAGAACTGGATAAGGCTATAGCCTGGTCGGAAAGTGGTTAAAATATATACATATACAGTGCTCAGCATAAATGAGTACAATCTCTTTTGAAAAGTAAGATTTTAATCAATATCTCAATGAACACAAGAACAATCTCCAAAATTTTTACAAAACTGAGTTTGATAAAACATTTGTTTAGCTCATTACATGAAAGTAAGGTTAATAATATAACTTAGAAAATAATATAACTTAGATTACAAAATCTTCAGTTTGACTCAAATTAGTTGATGGAAAAATAAATACACCCCACAACAAAAACTACTACATCCAGTATTTTGTATGACCTCCATGATATGTAAAGACTTTACCAAGTCTTCTAGGCATGGAATGAACAAGGTGGCAAAATATTGCAACATCGATCTTTTTCCATTCTTTCAAGAATGACCTCTTTAAGAGCCTGGATGCTGGATGGAGGATGATGCTCAACTTGTCTCTTCAGAATTCCCCATAGGTGTTCAATTGGGTTCAGATCAGGAGACATACTTGGCCACTGAATCACTTTCACCCTGTTCTTCTTCAGAAATGCAACAGTGGCCTTAAGCCTCGTACACACGACCGAGCTTCTCGTCGAAAAACGACAAGAAACTTGCTGGCAGAGCTTTCTTGCCGAGTAACTCGGTCGTGTGTACGCGGCTATCAGGTTTCTCGTCAAGAAAACCGTCAAGAATCTCGACGAGAAAAATAGAGAACCTGCTCTCTATTTTCTCGTCGAGATTCTCGTCAGCCTGTTTCTCGACGAGAAAAGTGTGTGTGTGTACACTTACCTGTCCTCCGGGAAGCCCGCGCATGCTCGAAATGACTTTGACGCATGCGCGGTAGCTTCCTAGGCATAGTTAGGGTGTAGCAAGGTGGCGGCGACGGCATCGAATGTGACGAGCGAACGCTCGTCGTAGTCGATGACGTCACCGCGTTCGCTCCATTCAAAGAACCGCGGGTTCTTTGAATCGAGCGTCTGTACACTCGGCCGGGACAAGTTTCTTGTCCAAGAATCTTGTCAAGAAAAACGACGTGTTTTTTCCTGACGAGATTCTCGGTCGTGTGTACGAGGCTTAAGATGTGTGTTTTGGATCATTATCATGTTGGAAAAATGCATGACGACCAAGAGTGATGGTAGCATCTTCTCTTTCAATATAGAGCAGCAAATCTGTGAATTCATGATACCATCAATAAAAAATGCAGCTCCCCGACACCAGCAGCACTCATGCAGCCCCACAGAAGGACACCATGGGGGTTATTTACAAAAGGCAAATCCACTTTGCACTACAAGTGCAAACTACAAGTGCAAAGTGCACTTGAAATTGCACTGAAAGTGCACTTGCTAGTGCAGTCGCTGTAGATCCGAGGGGGACATGCAAGGAAAATAAAAAAACAGCATTTTAGCTTGCACATGATTGGATGATAAAATCAGCAGAGCTTCCCCGTGTTTCAGATCTACCCCTCAGATTTATAGCGACTGCACTTCCAAGTGCACTTTCAGTGCAATTTCAAGTGCACTTTGCACTTGTAGTTTGCACTTGTAGTGCAAAGTGGATGTGCTTTTAGTAAATAACCCTCCATGTTTCACTGTAGGCATCATGCATTTTTCTTTGTACTCCTCACCTTTGCAACGCCATACAGTTTTGAAGCCATTAGTTCCAAAAACATTTATCTTGGTCTCATCACTCTTATCATGCCTTTATCTATGCTCTGAGTAGGCCCTCATAATTCATACAGTGCCTGTCCACATAAAAAAAATTCTTAAAAGTTTTTTTTCCTATTTATTAAAAAAATAAGACTTGTCTTTTGATTTTTGATAAAACAGAATATTTTTAATAATAAAAACAAATTGCAGTGGCATCAACAGCGGTAGCCCGGTCCATGTGATTGCAGTCCTGGGGGCACTGCAGACCAGGGCTAAATAAGCCATTCTTGGGTGCTTTTAGCTGTGTTTTGGGTCAACCTGTTGGAGGTCCTGTCACCTGCGACTGAGATAGACCTTTGTGACACTGGGTTTTATATTTTTGCGCCAGAATTCCTTGATAGTCTTGAGATTTCATTGTGCCATGCACAGATTCAAGTCATATATAATATTTCCATTGCACACATTCCTGAAAGTGGCAGAAATTTAAGCAGATACCAGTAACATCATTAGCAAGTACATATCGCCAGCACACCATGGTCTTTGGAAATGTTGTCCAAATGTTTTATCAAGTGATCAGAATAAACTGAAATATATAAATTTCCTTTCCTCTATCTATGCCAAAAAGATACCATAAAAGCAGAGAGAATCCAGACAGGCAATTATTCTCAAGCCCCGTACACACGACCGGTTTTCTCGGCAAGAAAGCTGCTGGGAGAGCTTTTTGCCGAGAAAACCGTGCGTGTGTATGGTTTCTCGTCCACTGCTGGGAATCTCGACGAGAAAAATAGAGAACCTGCTCTCTATTTTTCTCGACCGGTATTCTCGGCAGAGTGTTTCCTGCAGAGAAAACCATGAGTGTGTATGCTTACGTGTCCATGGTAAACCTGCGCATGCTCGAAAAGACTTTGACGCATGCGCGGTAGCATACAAGGGTAGTGTAGGGTGTAGCAAGATGGCGGCGACGGCATCAAATGTGATGAGCACAGGCTCGTTGAAGTCAATGACGTCACCGCGTTCTTGCCATTTAAAAGAACGGCGGTTCTTTTGAATGGCCGTGTGTACACTCGGCGAGCAAGGCAAGCTTGCCGGGAATCCCGTCTGGAAAACCAACGTTTTTTTTCCCGACGGGATTCCCGCCCGTGTGTACGAGGCTTCAAGGGAGAAAACCCTTAAGACATTAAATCCCCTCCTGCAGATATCACACAGGACAAAGGACAGCAGCCTGTCTATGACATACAGATATTCTGCCGGATTGCCTGGGGGTTCTTGATGGTCCTCTGGATGGTCCTACATCCGGGTAATAATATTATATATTGGGTCTTGCAAAAGTTCCAGAAGAAGCCATGATTATGGCTAAACATATAGAGGCAACAAACTTTTGTACAATGACCGTATGAATTTCATGTGTTGATTTTAATACAATACATTTTTTTAATTATGTCTATTAAATAAAATTTATGAAATTGATATTGTTTTCAATTTGACTGTTTTGCACCTTAAAACTCCCATCTTCACCTTTTCCCTTTGTCAAAAGTATTACAGTGGCCATTTCAAGAGGTCACTTCTAGCTGGAGTAATTGTCATGGTTGACATACTCCATTGTTGCGCTTTTGTAAACAATATTTACCGACAAATTATTTTTTAGTGGTTTATAGCAAAATAGTTTTTTTTTAAATGAATTGGACTTTATTTACCGCTTTCGATAGTTTATGCAAATTAGTAACATGATACCATGTTTGACCACATTACTGGTGGATCACAAGATTGTAAAGGCCTGTGGAGCAGCGGCACGAGAATGTAAAATTCATCAATGCTATATAAATCAGTAAAAACAAAGAGAGGGATAATATATTCTTTATCAGTTCCTTACTGCTGCTATTTAAGTAGTTTGACCTTTGAAACACACACACACTTACGGGTAAAAATATAGCACTAGAATAACTTTTTGGTTCCTTACGGCGCAGCTTGCCTGGGTTTCCTCCTATAGCATTGCATATGTCATTTTAGCACATGAATGCCTAGTGGGAGAACATAGATTGACTGAAAGCACACCAATTCAGAGAAGCTGCTCACAGTCGGGAGTTCCGGGGGACACCAGGTAATGCTTATTATATTTCACAAACTGTTTCTATATGGTCTGATAGCAGCAAGCGTGAACTTACTGTACACTGCACTCCGTCTGCAGATATCCTGAGATATAAAATGTAATTGCTCTCCACTATGTAGTTTATTGCTGTCAGGATCAATTCACCATACTCTGTCTATGTTGGATCTCTGCACAGGAAATAATCTACAACTTTAATATCTAACAGATGGTCTATCAGTGGATGCTGCTATGTCACGGAGCACAACCCAAATATATGCGTTGATTTACTGTATATTGTCAAATGGACCTGTGCTTACTGTATATTAGCTGTGAAGACTTAATCGGGGAAATAATATTGCTAAACAGGATTCATAGCTCGCCAACAATTTGCACAGTCATTTACAAAATAAAGAGTCTTTTGAGAATGTTTAAAGTGACATTTAAATCTAATTAAATCAAATGATCTTATCTGTAAATGTCAACGTTAAAAATAACCATTGGCTGTGAATGGTTTATATATGTCAGTGGGGCAGCTCATAACATGGGGATGCTGCCTAAGGATAATCTTAATGACCATAGGTGTGCGCAGCCTATTGCATTAGGGTGTGCACCCCAAATGTATTAAAACATGGACGGTGTCAGTAGAGCAGTGGACTTGTCAGTAAAGCAGAGGTTGGTGTCAGGGACTTGGACAGTGTCGGTAGCTTTTTATTTTTATTATTTAATCTTTTTAATTAAAAATATTTTTTTTAGGAGCCCCATTCTGGGGCATTGGTGTAATATCGGCAGGGGGAATCTGCACCTCAAGCGGTGATTAGGGTGTGGCCAGACACAACCGGCACACCCCCTGCGCACACCTATGTTTATGACATCACCTGCCGGATGTCCGTCATTCTTGGGGGAGGATAAAGAGAGTCCTCTCTGTAATGTCAGTTAGCAAACTCCTGATGAGTTTGTAGGCAGGTGCTTATAATTTGGGTCATTGTCAGATAGGGAGTCAGTGCTACCCAGGTAGAGAAGGATTAAAACTGGGTCTGCTGGTTTCCTGGGCTTTTTTGGGGGGATCCGCCCTCCACCTTGTGGTTATAAAAGGGGAGGGGAGCTGGGATCTGGGAAGGCCCGCATGGGAGAAGAGAAAAGGGTCCAACAAGAATGATGTAACCTTCGATCACTACTGCCCTAAGGGAACCTACCTGCTGACGACTTTGCCATGTATTGACCTCTACCTGCAAGTGTATGCCTGGGCAGCCTAGGAATAGCTAGTTGGGGACTTAACTGTTTGTGAACTGCAGAGCCTTCAAATAAAGCTTTGTTAACTGTTACTCTAAAAAGGTGTATGGTGGTACATGGCATATCAGAAAAGCCGGACCTTTAAAGCACACATGGGGTACAAGAGGAAGGCCACGACAAAGGATTAACTCAGCAGAAGAGTCAGAGGAGGAGAATAGTTGCCACGGGTAACCATGACCTGGGGAAAAAGTAATAGGAGCCGGTCAGCAGTAAAACCTGGCGTAAGTGACAGGTCCTCTGATAGCAAGGGGGGCCGGTATTCTGCCTCCTTCTCTAGTGGTCGGTTCTCCCAAAAGTAACCGGTAACGCATGAGGTCCAGGCCAGTGCATGGTGGCGAGACCCTATTCTGTCACAATGCGTTTTGCCGGCGCTGCCTATTGATTTCAATAGGCAGGAGTGCATTAGGAGCGGTGAGTTCACCGCTCCTAATGCGCTCCAAAAAAGCTGCTGGCAGGACTTTTTCTGACGCCCTGCCAGCCCCCGGGCTTTCACACTGGAGTGAATGGAGCAACTGTTTTAGGGCGGTTTGCAGGCGCTATTTTTAACGCTATAGCGCCTGCAAAACGCCCTCAGTGTGAAAGGGGTCTTAATGCAACATTCATCGAGCAAAAGTGTTTAGTAACACGGGACACAATTATTTACATAAGGACTCTGTACATTGCACTACTGCACACAGTGTGCGGCTCATCTCTAAACTGGGGTTCCACCTTAATGTTGACTTTCCCATGAACACAACCCCGCCTGGTCCCAGGCATTGGTAAGCGTATACATGAAAACAGGTACCCCCATGTGCACGGGCGTGGTGGCCTTGCCCACAAGCTTGTCATCAGTGGGTTAGACCTAGGGAGTCTATAGAAACCCCTCCCTCCTAGGACCTCTGGGACTTTTCTCATGCTGGGGAGTGGGTGTTAGATAGAGAAGGTTGTGTATCTGGTTGTAGACACCAAGGCTGGAGTCCAGGCCTAGAGGGTGTTGGCTCCCTCTTTGAGCGGCCATGTGGGCCTGGGAAGATATTGCTACTAGAGTCATCACTTCAATAGAGTTACATTTGAACCTCTTGTTTTGTTGGTCTAAGTCTACCAGAAGTTCTGAGTGATGCTGCATGATGCTTCTGGATATTAAGACCCACTTAGCGTTTACTAGCCGAAAAGCTGTAGGTAAGTGTCCTATGTGAGTTTTGGGAATGCCAACTCCTTTTTCCTCCTGTGCAACTCATCAAGTTCAAGTAGAGCATTTGAGTTCTCTGCTGTATTTTATGTAAATTTTTGCAGGATGCAGCGTATTACATACAGTAGTTCAGGGATAATCAGCATGGTGCAATAGATAAGTTTTTTGTATATGCAGAGATTGTTTTTTTTTTTTACTTCCTCGCCATATGTTTTAACCACTTCGGATCCCGGCCATTGTAAAATGACGGCCACAAGGTGGCTCTACAATGCCGGGATGCCATCATATGACGTCCTCGGGCCTCCGCGTCACTCAGGTGCCGATGCGCGTGCCTGGTGGCTGCGATGTCTGCCAGGTACCCGCGATCGGCAGTTACAGAGCCACTGACGTGGATCTCTGTGTGTAATCACAGAGATCCACGTCCTGTCAGGAAGAGGAGACCGATGGTGTGTCCCTTGTACATAGGGACACCGATCGGTCACCTCCCCCAGTCAGTCCCCTCCCCCCACAGTAAGAATCACCTATCAGGGCACACATTTAACCCCTTGATTGCCCCCTAGTGTTAACCCCTTCCCTGCCAGTCACATTTATACAGTAATCAGTGCATATTTATAGCACCGTTCGCTGTATTAATGTGAATGGTCCCTGTAACGGCACCCCAAGTATGAAAGGGGTTAACACCGTTTAGGATATTCTCTCCCTGAACACACATCCACTACCGACCCTCCACAGTCAGGCGACCGCTTCCCATAGGATTAATCCTTCCAAACATACGAGACAAACACTCTGTATGAAGTTTCCAACTCGACTGACTTTATTACAAGCACATGGTAACACATTTCTCTTCAAAACCCTTCCCTCCCATCCTTGGGGAACAGGGCGGGTTAAACTGTCCAATGACAATGGTCATACAGGTCAGGTGTGTTTAAACTTCTCTTTCAGTAAACAGTCTTAGCAGGAGGGGTGATCCCCCCCCCCTCCACACAGAAAGACACTTAAACATCCCATAATAGGCAGCCAGACGGTCTACCAGCTCCAATCCACATCACCACTGTAGCAGACTTAATTACCACAAGCCACAATAGACAATAGAATGCAATCACACCCCATCACAGGAAATATTACACAACAGCCCACACACAATATACACCCAATATATACCATGTATTTACAGCATTGAATATGACTATCACAGATCATGGTGTGGTTCTCATTCCCCCTGTGCCCCAAGTGACCCATGTCACACATCTCCCCTTTCGGCAGGAGACTAAACACAGGAGGAGACCCCAGACGGGTTGACTCCGAAGTTAGTCCATATTTCCATTCGTCTAATGCCTGGACAACCCATCAACATTGCACTAGGAGGCTGGGACGAATAATGGAATTCAGTTCTGGAACAGTCACTTGCTTTGCTCTCTCAATGACTCCCAAAACTTGTTGCTGGTGCTCTTCGGAAAGGTAAGGCAAAACCTGGGCGCAAATCCCATTTAACCTTTTGACAATTTCAGCCTGTTTGTGCATTTCAATGTTCAAGCCATGGGACATCTCATAATACATGACGTAGTGTCGTTGCATCTCTGATTTCTCACTGGCCAACTTGTCACATTCCAATTTTAGACTGTGATATTGTGCCTGATCTAAGGTACATGTCGGGGAAGATAATCTTACCCCGTTCTCAGCCGCAATCAGGCCGGTTCCAGCAGCATGGGTCTGGGCACAGGTAGTCACTGGGTTGGCTTCAGCGGGGCCCATCGGGGCCTAAGCAGAAACGAGGGGGGCCAAATCATTCCCCAGTAGTACATCCGCTGGCAAATCCTTCATCACCCCTACATTCACATGTCCCGAACCAACCCCCCAATCCAGGTGAACCCAGGCAACGGGTAGGCGGAAGATGGTACCTCCCGCTACTCTTACGGCTACAGTGTCTCCGGTGTGTTGGCTCTCTGGGATGAGGTTCTTCTGTAGTAGGGTCATGGTGGCACCAGAATCACGTAGGCCATTGGCTACCTTTCCATTGACCCAGACAGTCTGCCTGTGTTGCTGCCGGTTGTCCCGGTTAGCTGCTTGAATGGGATCAGCCTTGTGCAAGACGCCCCAATGTTCTTCCTCCTCAACGCAGTGGGCCGCAGGCATGGATGTGTGGGGGTTCCCCCCTGCTGGCTGTCTCCACGACTGGGACTGCCTGGCTGAATTCAATGGACAGTCTTGCTTTTTGTGCCCTAGCTGTTTACATGCGAAACACCTGATGGGTTGTGCGTAGTCCTAGGAGTTGAACCTGGGCTTGGGAGAAAAAGAAACCCTGGACTGCCGCACTCTGTATAGACAGTTATTTATTCCAAAATTTCAGGTAAAAAATCCAAATTCAAAATAAATCCATAAATCCAAAACAACAAATGCAGATGGTGTGCATGCAGGGAAGGGTGGCTAACGCGTTTCACGTCACGAATTGACGCTTACTCATAGCTGTCCGTGGTCGCTTATCTCGCACCCAATCCCTTAGTACCGGAGGGGTGTGGTTAAAGAACTGTTCTAAGAGTACAAGCTGGGTGATGTCCTCTATGGTATGAGCGTGGCTTCCCTGGAACCAGCCCTTAAGGTTTCGCTGCAGACGATGTGCCCACTCCACGTATGTTATGTGGGTTTGTTTCCGGGATTCTCGAAACTTAATCCGGCTGGCTTCGGGTGTAATGGCAAATCGGGCTAGCAGAGCTTCTTTTACCCGGTCATAGTCTTTAGCGTCCTCATCCTCCAGGGCCCGATACGCATCCGCATCCGCCGCTCTGCCCGTTATATTACTTGCCAGTAAGGCGACCCAATCTTGGAGCAGTACTTCATGTATCTGGCATAGTCTCTCAAAGTCCTGCAGGAACGCTTCAATTTCCTCCTCTCCTTCCTTAAATAGTTTGAACGCCCGAAAGGGCAACTTACGGACAGGCGCTGCATCTTTAGGCATTGTCTCCGATTGCCGTATTTCCGCCATTCTCCGCTCATGTTGCCGCTCTAGTTCTCTCTCTTGTCGCTCCAGTTCTCTCTCTTGCCGCTCATCCTGCAGCTGGATGTCTTTAATGGCTTCCTGTATGGCGGTCTCTGATGGGTTAGCACTAGGGTTGTCCCGATACCACTTTTTTAAGACCGAGTACAAGTACCGATACTTTTTTTCAAGTACTCGCCGATACCGAATACCGATACTTTTTTTTTAATGTCATGTGACGCATTGATAGATGGCACTGGCTGATGGGCACTAAAAGGTGGCACTGACTGATGGCTGGCAGTGGCACTGATGGATGGGCACTGATAGGTGGCACTGATGAGTGGCACGCACTGATGGCTGGCACTGAAAGATGACACTGATAGGTGGCATGCACTGAAAGATGGCACTGATAGATGGCACGCACTGATGGATGGGCACTGATAAGTGGCACTGATTATGCAGCACTGATGAGTGGCACGCACTGATGGCTGGCACTGAAAGATGGCACTGATAGGTGGCACGCACTAAAAGATGGCACTGATAGGTGGCACACACTAAAAGATGGCACTGATAGGTGGCACACACTGAAAGATGGCACTGGTAGGTGGCACACACTGAAAAATGGCACTGGTAGGTGGCACACACTGATGGCTGGCAGTGGCACTGATGGATAGCTGGTACTGATGGATGGGCACTGACAGATGGCTGGCACTTATGGGCAGGCACTGAAATAAATGACACGAAAGCAACCTAAATAATTTTTTTCTGCCCCCTGCAACGCCCATCTTGCTACACCCTGCACTTGGCTACATAAAAGCAGCAGCGGACATCTTGTTACACCTAGCCCAAACTATATGGGCTGGGTGTAACAAGATGTCCGCTGCTGGCTTAATGTGGCCGAGTGCAGGGTGTACCAAGATGGGCGTCGGGACCCGGGATTGGTTAAAGCACTGACAGTGTACACCGGCAACACGGAGCGTCACTTCAGTTACCCAATGTGACGGCTCCGGTCACCGATGGATGATGCGGCTGCCCCCAGGCCCGGATTTACTCCCTTTGCCGCCCCAAGGCCGGGTCCTTCAATGCCGCCCCCCCCCCCCTACACACACACACACCATCACATAGGGGTCTTCTGAGCCCCCCCCATGTGATAGAAATGAGGCAAAGAAAAAAAAATGACACTAGAAATACCCCCCCCCCCGCCAAAAAAAACCTGAAAGTACTTGTGATTTGCATATTGTGTTATTAAAGACATACCTAGTGTATTTGTGCACTGTTTTTATACAATAATAACTGTAAATATGTGCATTATGCAGCATACCCAGCAAGGAATTAAATACCTTTTGAGTCAAATATTCTGCTTGGCACTGTGACCTCTGGCCAGCGCCCTTCCCACTGATCCTGGGGGCAGCAGGACCTGGATAGGAGGGGCGGCGGGGGCAGCATATGGAGGAACAAATTCCCCTCCATTTTCCTCCTGCAGCCACTGAATGCCTATGGGACGGAGGGGAGGAAAAGCAGGCTTTTAGTGGCTGCAGGAGAAAAATGGAGGGGATTTGTTCCTCTATATGCCCCCCCCATCCAGGTGTACAGGGGCAACATGTGCGCCATTGCAATTGTGACCCTGTAGTTATGCCCTTGGGATGAGTGGCAGCGGTGGTGGTGGGGGATGGGATCAGTGGCAGCAGTGGTGGTTGGATAGGGATAGGATCAGTGGCAGCGTTGAGGGAGAGATGGGATGAGTGGCAGCGGTGGGGGTGGGATCAGTGGCAGCAGTGGTGGGGGGATGGGATGAGTGGCAAGGGTGGTGGTTGGGGGGTGGGATCAGTGGTAGGGGGGATTGAATGGGATGAGTGGCAGAGATGATGTAGGGAATGGGATTAGTGGCAAGGGTTGTGGTTGGGGGGCATTGGATGAAATGAGTGGCAGCGGTGGTGGGAGGATGGGATCAGTGGTGAGGGTGGTGGTTGGGGGGTGGGATCAGTGGTAGGGGGGATTGAATGGGATTAGTGGCAGAGATGATGAGGGGAATGGGATCAGTGGCAAGGGCGGTGGTTGGGGGGCATTGGATGAAATGAGTGGCAGCGGTGGTGGGAGGATGGGATCAGTGGTGAGGGTGGTGGTTGGGGAAGATAGGTTGGAATGAGTGGTAGTGGAAGGGGGAGATTGGACGGGATGAGTGGCAGTGGTGGGGGGTGGGATCAGTGGCAGGGATGGTGGTTGCTGAATGGGATCAGTGGCAGCAGTGGTCGTGGTGAGGTGGGGGGTATCAGTGGTGGGGGGTGTATCAGTCGCACTAGTGGTAATGGTGCTGGTGTTGGGGGGGAATAAGTGGCAGTGGTGGGGTATAAGTGGCAGCGGTGGGGTATAAGTGGCGGTGGTGGGGTATCAGTGGTGGTGGTGGGGTATCAGTGGCGGTGGTGGGGTATCAGTGGTGGTGGGGGGAATCAGTGGCAGCAATGGTGGTGGGGGGTATCAGTGGCAGTAATGGTGGTGGGGGTATCAGTGGCAGTAATGGTGGTGGGGGTATCAGTGGCAGTAATGGTGGTGGGGGTATCAGTGGCAGTAATGCTGGTGGGGGTATCAGTGGCAGTAATGCTGGTGGGGGGTATCAGTGGCAGTAATGCTGGTGGGGGGTATCAGTGGCAGTAATGGTGGTGGGGGTATCAGTGGCAGTAATGGTGGTGGGGGGTATCAGTGGCAGTAATGGTGGTGGGGGGTATCAGTGGCAGTAATGGTGGTGGGGGGTATCAGTGGCAGTAATGGTGGTGGGGGTATCAGTGGCAGTAATGGTGGTGGGGGTATCAGTGGCAGTAATGGTGGTGGGGGGTATCAGTGGCAGTAATGCTGGTGGGGGGTATCAGTGGCAGCAGTGGTGGTGTGGGGGGGGGAATCAGTAGCAGTGTTGATATTGATATCAGTGCCACTTACTTGCAGATCACTCGCAAATCAGTTGGTTCCCCCTCCATGCTAGGTTTTGCTTGGCCGGGCAAAGAGGATGGGTGGGGCCTGTGACTACCCATGAGTGCGGGCGGAGAGGATGGGAGGAGCGGGCGGGGACTGTGTAGAGTGCCCATAAGTGAGGGCGGGGAGGATGGGCGGAGCGGGCGGAGACTGTGCAGTATGCCCGTGAATGAGGGCGGGGAGAATGGGCGGTGACTTTGCAGTGTTCCCCTGAGTGAGGGCGGGGAGGATGAGCGGAGTGGGCGGAGATGATAGGCGGAGCCGGAACTGTACAGTGTGACCGTGAGTGCGAGCGGGGAGAATAGGCGGAGTGGGAGGTGACTGTGCCCGTGAGTGAGGGCGGCGAGGATAGGCGGAGCCGCCCCTGCACTGACTGCTGCCCCGAGGCCTGGCCTCGGTGGCCTTGTCTGGAATCCGGCCCTGGCTGCCCCCATTCCCCCCCACCCCGCCAGCTTACCTGCTCGCTCGCTCTGCCCGCTGACTCCGCCCGCTGACTCCACCCACGGACTTCCTGTTGCACGCCGCCTCTCTCTCCCCATCACAGGTATCAGATCAGGCATCGGGAGCATTTGCGCGAGTACAAGTACTCGCGCAAATGCTCGGTATCGGTCCCGATACCGATACTAGTATCGGTATCGGGACAACCCTAGTTAGCACCATATAATGCCAACGGCTGTCAAACTCATTGCTGAAACAAGTCTTCAACTGACCGGGGTCCTGCATCACCATCCCTCTGATCCATCTCGGGTAGCTCCCTGATCAAGGTGGCCTTGTTCTTTGTCCCACCGGTCCCTCCACGGCTCTCAAGTAAGTCTTTCAGCGTGGCTTTCCCGCAGGCTGCATAGCTGGTCATTCACTGTGGTGGTTTGGAGTGTCCCAGTAACTGGAGGGAAAATCCCACCGCTGCCAACCAATGTAACGGCACCCCAAGTATGAAAGGGGTTAACGCCATTTAGGATATTCCCTCCCTGAACACACATCCACTACCGACCCTCCACAGTCAGGCGACCACTTCCCATAGGATTAATCCTTCCAAACATACGAGACAAACACTCTGTATGAAGTTTCCAACTCGACTGACTTTATTACAAGCACATGGTAACACATTTCTCTTCAAAACCCTTCCCTCCCATCCTTGGGGAACAGGGCGGGTTAAACTGTCCAATGACAATGGTCATACAGGTCAGGTGTGTTTAAACTTCTCTTTCAGTAAACAGTCTTAGCAGGAGGGGTGATCCCCCCCCCTCCTCACAGAAAGACACTTAAACATCCCATATCAGGCAGCCAGACGGTCTACCAGCTCCAATCCACATCACCACGGTAGCAGACTTAATTACCACAAGCAACAGTAGACAATAGAATGCAATCACACCCCATCACAGCAAATATTACACAACAGCCCACACACAATATACACCCAATATATACCATGTATATACAGCATTGAATATGACTATCACAGATCATGGTGGGGTTCTCATTCCCCTTGTGCCCCAAGTGACCCATGTCACAGTCCCAATGGTTGTTTATAGTGCAAAAAATAAAAACTGCAGAGATGATCAAATACCACCAAAAGAAAGCTCTATTTGTGGGGGGGGGGGGGGGGAAAGTCAATTTTGTTTGGGAGCCACATCGCACGACTGCGCAATTGTCATTCAAAGCGTTACAGTGCTGAAAGCTGAAATTTCGCCTGGGCAGGAAGGGGATATATGTGCCCAGTAAGCAAGTGGTTAAAGAACGTTGTACAGTATATCAGCATTGTTCAGGAACGGGATGCTGCTGTCCATTGAACTGTACTTTCTTTTTCCTTTTATGTTTGAATTTTTTATGTCTCTTTTTTGTTTTAATGTGTGTGTTTTTGTAAAACCTACAAAACTTTTAATAAAAAAATATTTGATCAAAAAAAAATGCATTTGAAGTCATCCGTCATATAAAACCTGGAGATTCTCCATACTCAACCTAATTCCACCATGGTGCCCGTCATAGGCAACCCTGCCTTTCTTCCTGGATGTCAAGACCCTAGATTTCACACCTTTTTGTCCTCCAATGTTTTTAGACTGATGAAATTTAGAGACGGGGGCTCCTGGAAAACCAGCAATTTTCCCAACAACATACATTTTCAATTTCCTCCCGACTCCAGGAAGCGGGTTACAAGCTGTTAACTAGGTGGTACAGAGTCCCTACCGAATTGCTGGAGATGTACCGAATTGCTGGAGATGTGGTCATACAGATGGCTCTCTCCTGCATATATATTGATCCGACCCAAAGTTTCATCCTTTATTTTGGTCCCATGTTTGTACAATGATACACAGAAAAAAAGAAAGACGTGCAGCGCTGAAAGTGACAAATAATCAGATGACTGATAATATACAATATGTAAAAATAAACACCATCTTGTGTCCACCGTGATGAAAACACATGTAAATAAAAGTCTATATTGAAATCCAGATATTGAGTGAAATCACAGTCTACCAGTGTTTGAAATAGAGGAAATTTTGCTGGAAGATCCACCACAGTAAGTCAAAAAGGCTTACCAGAAAGACTGGACACAGATGAGTGTACACCCACCGAGTCAGTCAACCTTGTGAGGTTGTTAAACCACAAGGAGGATGTCACAGCAGGAACAATGGCAGAATCACAGTAATAAACCCATGTAGGCCGGTGGAACTTGAAGATTCAATGACCCATAGGAAGATATCACAGCTTGTATGGACAGGATTCGGTTGCAAAACTTCCAGTGAGGTATTATGAGTGTTGACACCCAAATGCATAAATGGTAATATGAAAAAAGAAGAAAACAGGGGCGCACATAGCGTAACACTGCAAGGTAATTACAGCTATTTATTTCAAAGAAAAAGTTAACACTCACATTTGGTAGGTATAAAAAGCGCTTATAAAAAGACAGTGGCATCAGTATTCCTTCCCTTCTTTTTAGTAAAAAAATAAAATAAATATCCCATAGTTTGAAGACGCTATAACTTTTGCGCAAACCAATCAATATACGCTTTTTGGGATTTTTTTTACCAAAAATATGTAGCAGAATACATATTGGCCTACATTTATGAAAAAATTAGATTTTTTTTTACATTTTTATTTAAAAAAAAACGCAGAGGTAATCAAATTTGTGGGAAAAAAAGCACATAAATTTTATTTGGGTACAGTGTTGCATAATCGTGAATTTTTTTATAACGCAGTGCCGTATCACAAGAAATGGCTTGGTCATGGAGGGGGGTAAATCATCCGGAGGTCAAGAAATTGATTAGTGGATCAACGCGGTTATAGAGATTAAGCAAATGGAAGACCTTACTCTGTCACTGCACCAACAGGAGGAGCGCTTTCCTAAGGCATGGTTCTATGGCTCCATTTCTAGGCCTCCTTTCTTTTTTTTCTCTTTTCCTGTTTTTTTTTATTTCAATTTGCAATATTAAAAAATATCTTCATAAAGGGGCTTTTGTTTTTTTGGCCCGCAGGTAACTTCGACCTCTGGAACATCTAGTACAGCCGCTCGCCTAGTTCCTTTTGTTTCCTATGAAGGCTAAATGTTGAATACTAGTTTCAATTCTCCTTTACCATATATGTTTGTTGCTGTGACTGTCTAATGTAGTGCTCTATGCATTTTAAATGATTTTTGGTTGTACTGTCGCCTATGAAAAATTTAAATAATAAAAAAAAAACAGTATTTGAGTCAGGATTCACATTTCTTCATAGATAAAAGAGTACAAGTCATACGCCCTTGGGATTAGGGATGGGCTTCGAGTTCGAGTCGAACTCATGTTCGACTCGAACATTGCCTGTTCGCCTGTTCGCCGAACAGTGAATAAATTGGGGTGTTCGCGGCAAATTCGAAAAGTCTATGGGAGAAATCTAAAGTGCTAATTATAAAGCCTAATATGCAAGTTATTGTCTTAAAAAGTGTTTGGGGACCCGGGTCCTGCCCCAGGGGACATGTATCAATGCAATTTTTTTTTTTAAAAACGGCCGTTTTTTCGGGAGCAGTGATTTTAATAATGCTTAAAGTGAAACAATAAAAGTGAAATATTCCTTTAAATTTCGTACCTGGGGGGTGTGTATGATATGCATGTAAAGTGGCGCATGTTTCCCGTGCTTAGAACTGTCCCTGCACAAAGTGTCATTTTTGAAGGAAAAAAAGTCATTTAAAACTCACTCGCGGCTATTAATGAATTGTCGGCTCCCGGCAATACATACAAAAGTCATTGATAAAAAAAAAAAAAAAAGCGTGGGGGTTCCCCCAAATTCAATTACCAGGCCCTTTAGGTCTGGAATGGATATTAAGGGGAACCCCGCCGCAATTAAAAAAAAAATGGCGTGGGGTTCCCCCTAAATATCCATACCAGGCCCTTGAGATCTGGCATGGATTTTAAGGGGAACTCCACACCAAATTAAAAAAAAAATGGCGTGGAGTCCCCCCAAAAATCCATACCAGACCCTTATCCGAGCACGCAACCTGGCCGCCTGCAGGGGAAGAGGGGGGGGACGAGAGAGCGCCCCCCCTCCCTCCTGAACCGTACCAGGCCACATGCCCTCAACATGGGGAGGATGTCCCCATGTTGATGGGGACAAGGGCCTCATCCCCACAACCCTTGCCCGGTGGTTGTGGGGGTCTGCGGGCGGGGGCTTATCGGAATCTGGAAGACCCCTTTAACAAAGGGGACCCCCAGATCCCGGCCCCCCCTATGTAAATTGGTAACGGGTACATTGTACCCCTACCATTTCACGAAGAAAGCGTAAAAAAATGCAAAAAAAAACACACAAACACCTTGAAAAAGTCCTTTATTAAAAAAAATATATAATTTATTTAAATTTACACAGTGAAGGAAGTTCCCCGCTCAAGCCAATGACGTAGGCGGGTCCGACATACCGGGGGGGCGGACCTGATGGGGAACTTCTCTCACTTTGGTAATACATGTATAGACCCGCCCCTTCTCATGTTCCGCATCTGGTCCGCTGAGCGGACCTGATGGGGAACTTTAGAAGGGGCGGGTCTATACATTTAAAACACTGAGGAGGAAGTTTCCCATCAGGTCCGCTCAGGCACAACCAATGACAGACAGCGCTGGACATCGGGATCGCCGCGGGACACTGGATTTCATCGCTGGAATGTTTTTTTTTTTTTTTTTTTAATAAAGAACTTTTTCAAGGTGTTTGTGTCTTTTTTTTTACATTTTTTTACGCTTTATTCGTGAAATGGTAGGGGTACAATGTACCCCTTACCAATTCACATAGGGGGGGCGGGATCTGGGGGTCCCTTTTGTTAAAGGGGTCTTCCAGATTCCGATAAGCCCCCCGCCCGCAGACCCCCACAACCACCGGGCAAGGGTTGTGGGGATGAGGCCCTTGTCCCCATCAACATGGGGACATCCTCCCCATGTCGAGGGCATGTGGCCTGGTACGGTTCAGGAGGGAGGGGGGGCCGCTCTCTCGTCCCCCCCTCTTCCCCTGCGGCCGGCCAGGTTACGTGCTCGGATAAGGGTCTGGTATGGATTTTTGGGGGGACTCCACGCCATTTTTTTTAAAATTTGGGGTGGAGTTCACCTTAAAATCCATGCCAGATCTCAAGGGCCTGGTATGGATATTTAGGGGGAACCCCACGCCATTTTTTTTAAAATTTGCGGTGGGGTTCCCCTTAATATCCATTCCAGACCTAAAGGGCCTGGTAATTGAATTTGGGGGAACCCCCACGCTTTTTTTTTATTTTTTTATTAATGACTTTTGTATGTATTGCCGGGAGCCGACAATTCATTAATAGCCGCGAGTCAGTTTTAAATGACTTTTTTTCCTTAAAAAATGAAATTTTATGCAGGGACAGTTCTAAGCACGGGAAACACGCGCCACTTTACATGCATATCATACACACCCCCCTGGTACGAAATTTAACCACTTAACAACCACCTGCCGACAAATAACGGCGGCAGGGTGGTTGCTTAACTCTGGGAGGACGTTATATAACGTCCTCCCAGAATCGCGCTCCCGCGCGCCCCCTGGGGCGCGCACACGGAAACTCCGAATCGCTGATAGCGGCCGTTTACCACGTGATCGCTCCGTCAAATGACGGAGCAATCACTTGTAAACAGACCGGCGTCATTTGATGACGCCGGTTCCTCCCTCCCCTCTCTGTACCGATCGGTACAGTGTGAGAGGGGAGGGGGAGGGAGCGGATGGCAGCAGCAGCACTGTGGGCTGGATCTGTGACAATTGCAGTCACAGATCCATCCATCCATCCATCCCTGCTCAGCCATCCCTGTGCTATACCCTGCCAATACTCTGCAATACACCCTGCCAATACTCTGCAAAATACCCTGGTGCAATACTCTGCAATACCCTGGTGCAATACTCTGCAATACCCTGGTGCAATACTCTGCAATACCCTGGTGCAATACTCTGCAATACCCTGCGAAATACTCTGCAATACCCTGCGAAATACTCTGCAATACCCTGGTGCAATACTCTGCAATACCCTGGTGCAATACTCTGCAATACCCTGCACAATACTCTGCAATACCCTGCACAATACTCTGCAATACCCTGCACAATACTCTGCAATACCCTGCACAATACTCTGCAATACCCTGCACAATACTCTGCAATACCCTGCAAAATACTCTGCAATACCCTGCAAAATACTCTGCAAAATACTCTGCAATACCCTGCACAATACTCTGCAATACCCTGCACAATACTCTGCAATACCCTGCACAATACTCTGCAATACCCTGCACAATACTCTGCAATACCCTCCACAATACTCTGCAATACCCTCCACAATACTCTGCAATACCCTCCACAATACTCTGCAATACCCTCCACAATACCCTGTGCAATACCCTCCACAATACCCTGTGCAATACCCTCCACAATACCCTGCCATACACCGCAATACCCTGCCATACACCGCAATACTCCGCAATGCCCGGCAATACTCCGCAATGCCCGGCAATACTCCGCAATGCCCGGCAATACTCCGCAATGCCCGGCAATACTCCGCAATGCCCGGCAATACTCTGCAATAACCACTTCCCGCCCTCCGGCCGTCATATGACGTCCTTGACTTTGTGCGGGGATATCTGAATGATGGGAGCAGCTACAGGCATCATTCAGATATCGGCTTTTTCAGCCGGCGATTCCCTACACCATAAGAACAATCATAGCGGCTGTTCCGCCGCTTGATCATTCTTACGGGAGGCAAGAGGGGATGTCCCCCCCCCCCGCCGCCCTCCGGTGCTTCTACCGACTCACCGCTACGATCAAAGCCAGGATTGTTGTTTTTTTTTTTTGTATTTTTTTCAGGCTTCCCAGCCTAGAGGTGAGATGTGGGGTCTTATTGACACCCCCCCCCTCATATCTCACTGTAAAGAGGACCTGTCATGCCATATTCCTATTACAAGGGATGTTTACGTTCCTTGTAATAGGTATAAAAGTGATCAAAAAAATGTTTAGGGCGGAAAAACATGTCAAACTAAAATAAATAAAGTAAAATGAAGAATAATTTTTTTTTTTTTTTAAAGCGCCCCTGTCCCCGTGAGCTCGCATATAGAAGCGAACGCATACGTAAGTCCCGCCCACATATGAAAACGGTTTTCAAACCACACATGTGAGGTATCTCTGCGAACGTTAGAGCGAGAGCAATCATTTTGGCCCTAGACCTCCTCTGTAACTCAAAACATGTAACCAGTAAAAATATTTAAAGCGTCGCCTATGGGGATTTTTTAAGTAGCGAAGTTTGGCGCCATTCCACGAGTGTGTGCAATTTTTAAGGGCGACATGTTAGGTATCTATTTACTCGGCGTAACTTCATCTTTCACATTATGCAAAAACATTGGGCTAACTTTACTGTTTTTTTTTTTTTTTAAGCACAAAACATTTTTTTTCCGTAAAAAACGCGTTAAAAAAATTGCTGCGCAAATATCGTGCGAGATAAAAAGTTGCAACAACCACCATTATATTCTCTAAGGTCTTTGCTAAAAAAACATATATAATGTTTTGGGGTTCTATGTAATTTTCTAGCAAATAAATGATGATTTTTACATGTAGGAGAGAAATGTCAGAATTGGCCTTGGTGCTCCAGAACGCCTGAAGGTGCTCCCTGCATGTTGGGCCTCTGTATGTGGCCACGCTGTGTAAAAGTCTCACACATGTGGTATCGCCATACTCGGGAGTAATAGCAGAATGTGTTTTGGGGTGTAATTTGTGGAATGCATATGCTGTGTGTGAGAAATAACCTGCTAATATGACAATTTTGTGAAAAAAAAAAAAGAGAAAAAAAAAATCTTGATTTTGCAAAGAATTGTGGGAAAAAATGACAACTTCAAAAAACTCACAATGCCTCTTTCTGAATACCTTGGAATGTCTTCTTTCCAAAAAGGGGTCATTTGGGGGGTATTTGTACTTTTCTGGCATGTTAGGGTCTCAAGAAATGAGATCGGCCGTCAGTACTTCAGGTGTGATCAATTTTCAGATATTGGCACCATAGCTTGTGGACTCTATAACTTTCACAAAGACCAAAAAATATCCACCAATTTGTACTTATTTTTACCAAAGATATGTAGCAGTATAAATTTTGGCCAAAATTTATGAAGAAAAAATAGTAATTTGCAAAATTTTATAACAGAAACGAAAAAAAAATCATTTTTTTACAAAATTTTCAGTCTTTTTTCTCTTATAGCGCAAAAAATAAAAAACCCAACAGTGATTAAATACCACCAAAAGAAAGCTCTATTTGTGTGAAAAAAAGGACAAAAATTTCATATGGGTACAGTGTTGTATGACTGAGTAATTGTCATTCAAAATGTGAGAGCACCGAAAGCTGAAAATTGGTCTGGTTATTAAGGGGGTTTAAGTGCCCAGTGGTCAAGTGGTTTAAAGGAATATTTCACTTTTATTTTTTCATTTTAAGCATTATTAAAATCACCGCTCCCCTAAAAACGTCATTTTTTTAAACTTCTTTTTGCATTGATACATGTCCCCTGGGGCAGGACCCAGGTCCCCAAACACTTTTTAGGACAATAACTTGCATATTAGCCTTTATAATTAGCACTGTAGATTTCGAACGTTTGAGTCCATTGTATTTAATAGGGTTCTAAAGTTCGCACGAACATTCTGTCTGTTCGCAGGTTCTGGTGCGAACCGAACAGGGGGGTGTTCGGCTCATCCCTGCTTGGGATGATAGACCAGGACTCCTTGGAGAGAGTCCCCCCTTACAAGCTTAGTGCTGCCTGGCGTAGTGTGGGTTGTCAACGCCTGGGGCGAGGCAAGTAATTTGCACCCCCCTGACCCATGGACTTACCTATTTTCAGCTAGCTCCAGTCTGGTCACATGATCCACTGTGTGAGACAGCGGTTGCTGTAGGGATAAGGAGAGCGCGCTTGATAATGACTGGTAAAGCCTGGAGTGGTGACATCATGCATATGTTCCTATGTCCTATCTGTTGTTGGTGCTCCCTCCTCTCCACACTCGTGACAGCGCCCCTCTAAATTTTTCACCCGGGGCGGTGGCCCCCCTCACACCCCCCACGCTACGCCACTGCTGCCTGGTCATTGCCAACTTCTGCCCGCCTGACCACCCATCTGCTGCATAGTTTTCAGCTCTGCATCTACTACAAGATCTCCCAGCCTGAATCTCCTACAGTCACGCATGTGACTCTGTGTCTTCTTGTTATACCCTGTCTTCAACCCCAGGGGAAATGGAGCAAGAGGTGTAAGGGAAGCCCTCTAATCAAATCAGCCTTGACCAGGTACGTGACAGAAGTGAAATCTGCATACATAGCCACAGTACAGATGGGGTACAGCAGGAGTACAGAATTGTGGTACTTTTAGCTACAGATCCTCAAATGTGATATATCTGATTTTGTGTTCCAATATGCTCTGCAGGACTTTATGTTGGGAAGATGGGCCATCTCTTCACCAAGGAATTCGCCTACAGTACATAGATTCACAATTACCAGTAACAACAAAACATAAGTTCCTGTGGTGGCCCATTTCTACAGCAAAAGCCACAACATAAGCAACCTCAAGATTATGGTACCTATGGGGAACTTCAAAACGCATAGAATGAGAGGAGGCTGGAATGGGAATGTAAACTCAGAGACACTGGGGGTTATTTACTAAAGGCAAATCCACTCTGCACTGCAAGTGCACTTGAAAGTGCACTTGTAGTGCAGTCGCTGTAGATCGCTGTAGATCTGAGGGGAAGCTCTGCTGATTTTATCATCCAATCATATGCAAGCTAAAATGCTGTTTTTTATTTTCCTTGCATGTCCCCCTCAGATCTACAGCGACTGCACTTCCAAGTGCACTTTCGATGCACTTTCAAATGCACTTGCAGGGCACTTGTAGTGCAAAGTGGATTCTCCTTTTGTAAATAATCCCCAGTAATTACTGTATATGTGCCACTATGATTTTAATTACACTTCTGACCTCTGATAAAAAGCCTCTTTCTCCTCAAACCTTTGATCACAGATACACTATATTACCAAAAGTATTGGGACACCCGCCTTTACACGCACATGACCTTTATTGGCATCCCAGTCTTAGTCCGTAGGGTTCAATATTAAGTCTAACAGCTTCAACTCTTTTTGGAAGGCTGTCCACAAGGTTTAGGAGTGTGTCTATGGAAATGTTTGACATTCTTTCAGAAGCGCATTTGTGAGGTCAGGCACTGATGTGGACGAGAAGGCCTGGCTCGCAGTCTGCTCTTTAATTCATCTCAAAGGTGTTCTACTGGGTTGAGGTCAGGACTCTGTGAAGGCCAGTCAAGTTCCTCCACCTCAAACTCACTGATCCATGTCTTTATGGACATTGCTTTGTGCACTACTGGTCCAAATCATTTGGTGAAAGGGGGATTATGGTGTGGGGTTGTTTGTCAGGGGTTGGGCTTGCCCCCTTAGTTTCAGTGAAGGGAACTCTTAAGGCGTCAGCATATCAAGACATTTTGGACAATTTCATGCTCCCAACTTTGTGGGAACAGTTTGGGGATGGCCACTTCCTGTTTACTACATGACTGCGCACCAGTGCACAAAAAAGGTCCATAAAGACATGGATGAGCGAGTATGGGGTGGAGGACCCAACCTGTGCCTAGCCTGTGTTTTTGTGTGCTATGTGAGCGGCTTTCACTAAGATATGTGATGGATTTTTTTTCCCTGCTTTATTCTGGCCAATGAAATAATTT
Organism: Rana muscosa; assembly: GCA_029206835.1. NCBI lineage: Eukaryota > Metazoa > Chordata > Amphibia > Anura > Ranidae > Rana > Rana muscosa. The sequence goes on along the minus strand of CM055117.1, from coordinate 1,026,171,868 downwards.
TTTTTCCCGCTTTTCGTAGGGTGGCATTTGCGGGACTGTCGCCCCAAAAAAGTACTATTTATTTATTATTATTAATTAATTTATTTTTTTAACTTTTTTTGTAAGGGGTTAAGGGGTAGGGTTTAAAGGTTAGGGTTTTATTTATTTATTATTATTTATTTACTTATTGTTTATTTATTTGTTTTGCTATGTTAGGGGTTAATATTAATGTTAAAGTTAGGGGTTAGGGTTTAATATTAGGTTTAGTGTTAATATTAGGGTTTAGGGGTTACTATTAGGGTTAAGGGTTCGTTTTTTAATGATTTATTTAATTATTTAATTATGTATTTATTATTATTTTTTTTTAACTTAATTATTGCATTTGAGCAAAAAAATGCTCAAAAATGTGCGACAAAACGCTGAAATCAAGCGCTTCAATGCTTTTCAATGGAACACAAAACGTTTCAAGAACGCAACGCTCTGCCCGATTCGAGCTACAAAACTTTTCTAAGCTTCAGGCATTTGGCTTCAGGTGACTTGTATTGGAGGTGTGAACCAACGTCATAGAGAATAATTGATTTTTTTCTTCTCCAGCGTTTTGGAGCTTGGAGCTTCAAGTTACAAAATGCTGAGGTGTGAATGGGGCCTAAACGTCCGATGTGCATGAGACCTTCTGGGGAAGTTCTGCACACAATCTCTAGGTAGCCATATTGCATGTTACAGTAAATTACAGAGCTGCAGATTGAAAAGGAAAGGTAATTTTTAATAGCAAGAAATTACAATATGGCTTGTGTTGCAATTATATATATATAACCACTTTCTGACTGCCCCATAGCAGATTTACTGCTACAGGGTGGCCGCGCTGTGCAGGATCACATATATATACATATATATATATATATATATATATATATATATATATGTAGCGCTACCCCCAGTTAGGAGAGCCGCTGGTTTGATTTCGGGCCCTGCATATAGCACCGCCAACCCCCGGCAATCTTACTCGACCCACTCTGGCACAGTTAGTCTAGGGTTAAACTTATATCATATTCAGTAATATTGCAAGGGGCAATCTCTTTTGCAGTAAGACAACACACTGAGGCGAGAGATCAAATGCAACAGCTTTACTTTTATTTCGAAAGCATAGGCAGAACAGAACACATGCAACTTGCTTACAGAGCCCTGCAGCAATAGGTGTAGCACACAACAATGGCCCAGCGCGGTAACCCACCACGCGCAGCTATTATGGTGTACGCGACCTGTGGCGCACTAAACAATATTCTATCTCTCCTCCCTGGTCAGGCCTGACATAGAAGAAATCTCAGTCTTTTCACTTGTTATTTCTTCGCATGCAAACTTTCGGTGGTGCACTTGATGAAATAGTATTTGTAATCCACAAGTAGGCAGTCTCAAGGAACACTATACTGGAGACCCTTTAACTTTGTCCTGCTACTGGTCTCCCAATGGAACAACAAACAACGATAGGTGGGCCAAGGCAGTCTATAGGCCTAAACACGGTACAGTCTATTGGCTTGAGCAAGTGCTCGCTCACCCCTCCGGACGCGATCCCAGTCCGGGACTTCCACTTGCTGTGTCTTCGCACACAGCGTCTGCAACGATCGGGTCCCCGATCTAACTGATGTCCTCACTCGACAAGTCCGGTGCCACCCAGGCTCCGCAGTGGGGTGGAAGGCTCTTTGGAAGTTGCGCAAGGCCCAGGCCTATATATGTAGCGCCCTGTTACTTTTGAATAGGCGCTATGTGTAAATTTAGGGGTATCTGAGCTGTAAATAGCTCAGAGTGATTGTGTAAAGTTAATTTAGCTTCTGTTCTAATTTTGGCTATGTTGTGCGCATTTCTCACTGGCCAATAGGTGTCGCTGTTACTTCAGGCTAGTGTGAGAAATACAGCAGGCCGAGTGCATTGACTGTTTTTTTCCCAGAAACAGCCCAGTGGGAGTGTTCTTACCGCTGTGCATTCTGGGAGAGGATATTTAAGGGAGAGACGCCATGTTTTTTGTCTCTTCTCTTCTACCCTGGGTCTCTCTTCTACCCAGGGGCCTGTTGGCTCTTGGACCTCATGGCCCTCCAGGCCTGAGGATATGCTGCTGTGCAGGGGCGGACTGACCATTAGGTGACTCGGTGGCCGCCCGAGGGCCCCGTGGTGGGGAGGGCCCGGGCCGGCTCAGTCCGCCCCTGGAGGTGCCCGCAGCCGCAGCTCATCATGCAGTCCCGAATCACTGCTCCTTGCTAAGAGACTGCAGTGTAAACAGACCTCTTGTGATGCGCGCCTCCTGCCGGCCCCTCCTTCCCTCCCGTCCACCCCAGGTGCTTGTATTTGTCATCACCTCGGACAGACGAGAAGAGAGGAGGGGCTGGCGGGGAGGAGCGCATCATGAGAGGTATGTTTACAGCTGCTTCCCGCGCTACTCTGCATCTAGGAAGGAAAGTGCAGCAGCTTGTATACTGTCCTGTGTGAGATCTATGTGCCCCAGCATCCTGCTCTTTGCCCCTCTATGTGCCCCAGCATCCTGCTCTGTGCCCCAGCATCCTGCTCTGTGCTGCTCCTCTATGTGCCCCAGCATCCTGCTCTGTGCCCCTCTAGGTGCCCCAGCATCCTGCTCTCTGTCTCTCTATGTGCCCCAGCATCCTGCTCTGTGCCCCTCTATGTGCCCTAGCATCCTGCTCTGTGCCCCTCTATGTGCCCTAGCATCCTGCTCTGTGCCCCTCTATGTGCCCCAGCATCCTGCTCTGTGCCCCTCTATGTGCCCAGCATCATGCTCTGTGCCCCAAAGCCCTGAATGCTGCCCCATGCCCTATAGTTTGCCCATACCCTGCTCTCTGCCCCATGCCCTGATGTCTGCCCATGCCCTGCTGTCTGTCCCCATGCCTTGCTCTTTGCCCCCATGCTCTGATGTGTGCCCCCATGCCCTGCTGAATGCCCCATGCTCTGCTCTGTGCTCCCATGCCCTGATGTCTACCCCATGCTCTGATGTCTACCCAATGCCATGCTCTGTGCCCCCATGCCCTGCTGTCCACCCTATGCCCTGCTGTCTGCCCCCATGCTCTGGTGTGTGCCCTATGCTCTAATGTGTGCCCCCATGCCCTGCTCTGTGCCCCCATGCCCTGATGTCTGCCCCATGCTCTGATGTCTACCCCATGCCATGCTCTGTGCCCCCTTGCCCTGTTCTGTTGCCCCATGCCCTGCTGTCTGCCCCCTTGCCCTGCTGTCTGCCCATACCCTGCTCTATGCCCCATGCCCTGATATCTGCCCCATGCCCTGCTGTCTGCCCCATGCCCTGCTGTCTGCCCCCATGCCTTGCTCTTTGCCCCCATGCTCTGATGTGTGCCCCCATGCTCTGCTGTCTGCCCCATGCCATGCTCTGTGCCCCCATGCCCTAATGTCTGCCCCATGCTCTGATGTCTACCCCATGCCATGCTCTGTGCCCCCTTGCCCTGCTGTCTGCCCCATGCCCTGCTGTCTGCCCCCATGCCCTGCTTTCTGCCCCATGCCCTGCTCTGTGCCCCATTCCCTGCTCTTTGCCCCCATTGCTCTGATGTGTGCCCCCATTGCTCTGATGGGTGCCCTCATTGCTCTGATGTGTGCCCCTATGCCCTGCTCTTTGCCCTCATGCCCTGCTCTTTGCCCTCATGGCCTGGTCTGTGCGCCCATGCCCTGATGTCTGCCCCACGCCCTGCTGTATGCCCCATGCCCAGCTGTCTGCCCCCATGCCCTGCTGTCTGCCCCCATGCCCTGCTGTGTGCCCCCATGATGTGCCCTGTGATGTATCCCATGACCTACTGTGTGCACCGTGATATGCCCTACTGTGTGCCCCATGATGTGCTCTAATGTGTGCAATTGTGGTGTGCCCCATGATGTGTCATACTGTGTGCCCCATGCCCTACTATGTGCCCAATTCCTTCCTGTGGGCCATGTGATGTGTCCTGAGCCCTATTGTATGCCCCATGATGTGCCCTGTACCCTGCTGTGTGCCATATGATGTATCATTCAGTGCCCCGTAGTGTGCCTCATACTGTGCCCTATATGTTCCCTCTTGCTCCATGTAATATCCCCTGCTGTGCCCCATAATGTATCCTCTTGCCCCCATGTAATATGCCCTGCTATGTCTCATAATGTGCCCTGCTGTGCCCCATAATATTAGATTTTATCCCTCCTAATTTGCTCTGCTGTGCCCCTAATGTGCCCTCATGCCCCCATGTAATATGCCCTGCTGTGTCCCATTATGTGCCCTCTTGTCCCCATGTAATATGCCCCATAATGTGCTCTGTTGTGCCCCAATGCCCCTTTGTAATATACTCTGCTGTACCCCATAATGTGCCCTCCTGCCCCATGTAATGTTTCATGCTGTGCCCCTCTGCCTCCCCCCATGTAATGTGCCCTATTATGTTCCCTGCTGGCCCCCCCATGTAATGTGTCCTACTGTGCCCCCCAACCTGTAATGTTCCCTGGTGTGCCCCATAATGTGCCCTGCTGCTCTCCATGTAGTGTGCCCTCCTGCCCTCCACACACACATATTGTGTCCTCCTGATCCCCTGTGTGATGACCTGTTGACTTCTATACTTTGCCATGATTCCCCCATGCTCTGCCCTGCTGCCCCCTGTGTACTGTGCTTGCTTGACATCCAATGCTTTGCCCTGCTGCCCCCTGTGCACTGTTTATCTCAGGTTCAACCTAGAATTGAGGCGTCCACGCAGTGCAAGCTGGGGGGTGGGGCTTTGTGTGGGTGTGGCTTGAGTGTGGGCGGGGACAAGGGGGCCCCATGATCTCTTGTTGCCCGGGGGCCCCATGAGTTGTCAGTCCGCCCCTGCTGCTGTGTTTGCTGCAAGTAGGCCCAGAAGCCTGTCTTGGGCCTATTTAACTGAAGGTGGTCCTGTGCTGCTTGTCCTGCGGGAAGAAGCCACTCAAACGGAGAAGATTCCAGGGGAGGACCTTGCTGGAGAGAACCGAGCTGAAGGCTGGTTTCCCAGGAAGGGCCTGGCTACTCGTTTGGAGAATGCACCAAAGTTAACCTACCTCACAGTACTGCTGGATGGCTGAAAGGTTCTGGTACTGTGCAGCTGACCTAAACTAATTGACTGCTGGTTAGACAATCAAGTGGCAGAGGATTATCGAGGAGTTTCCACTTATCAATCGCTAAGTCTGTGGCAGAGACTGTGTCCGTGCTTCATACCGGCTGCTAGGTCGATGTGAGAGGCCTATCCGGTTGTCGCAAGATCCAGAGACAGAAAGCTGTTGTCACCTGGATCCAAGAATCTCATCGGTGATCTGCATTAAGGTATCTGCACTTCCCCTAACCCTCTATCCCCCTACTACCGGAGTTGTTTAATAAAGCAATTGAGAAAAAGACTGAAGTGACTGGCAATCACCTCTATTCAAAACCACCTAACATAGACTCTTAAGTTCTGGGACGGTGAAATGTGGGGTAACGGCAGGACCCAAATTTAATCCAGGAGCCCTCTAGGGGGTATCGCTACATATATATATAATTCTTTTTTTATTGTTCCCCTACCAATACATACTATATCCTCTATCCAGAAATGCTAAAGGATCTTTCATCTTTTACAACTTTAATCATATTTAGACCATATATTCACATTGCAGTGTGAACCTGACTGGTTCATTTTAAAAGCCGTTCTTGCTGCAGAATAACTGTAAAGTGTGGAAAAACAATTCTCACATTTAATTGTTCAAAATGTGTGACCTTTCTGCGAAATTCTTGCTCCGAGTAGGACACTTGACTTTTACAAAATGTGTTTTCACATACCGTATATACTCGAGTATAAGCCGAGTTTTTCAGCACATTTTTTTGTGCTGAAAATGCCCCTCTCGGCTTATACTCGAGTCTGTGTCCATCTTCAACTTTGTGTGCCTGATCCTGGCCAGTCGTAGGTCCCCTGGACCCCAAACTTGGCACACATATAGCTCCACTCTTCCTCTACAAGTGTGCAAAGTTTTTTGTCCGGGGGACCTACGGCCGGTGTCTTATCGAGCTGGTTCCCCTATCGATATGGTTCCTTCTTGACTGCGCAGGCGATGCCGAACAGCTGTTAAAGCTCCGAGATTTCCGTCGGCCCGGCTTGTGCCTGCGCAATCAAGAAGGAACCATATCGCTAGGGGAACCATATCTTGGCCAGCTGTGGATGCGCTCGCCCCCGATGCTTACTTACACACGCCGCTTTATTCTTCACGCCGCTCTATACAGCTTGGGCAGCAAGGGGCGGATCAGATGTGATATTGAGCAGTGCGATTTGTTTGTTTATACACGCCGCTCTATACAGCAAGGGATGTATTTAAACGTATTAGTAATGGATCTGTTAAACAGCGGATATCAGCCCCTTGCTGTATAGAGCGGCGTGCATAAACATACAAAATGCACTGCTCAATATCACATATGATCCGCCCCTTGCTGTATAGAGCGACGTGAAGAATAAAGCGGCGTGTGTAACTAAGCATCGGGTGCGAGCGCGTCTACAGCTGCCGAACAGCTGTTAAAGATCGGAGATTTGCGCAGTCAAGGGGGGAACCATATCGATAGGAGGAACCAGCTCATCAGAACACCGGGGAGCACCGATTTTTCAAATCCGGGCACCACTTCCATAGACTCCCATGTTAAACGGTCATTTCTCCGGTGATTTTGGGGACCCAGTACTGGACGGCCCTAGGTCCCCTGGACCCCAAACTTGGCACACATGTAGCCCCACTCTATATCTACAAGTGTGCAAAGTTTGTTGTCCAGGGGACCTACGGCCGGAGAGCACCGATTTTTCAAAGCCGGGCACCCCTTCCATAGACTCCTATGTTAAACGTCAGTCTAGTCACACAGCGTCGGAGATCAGGCATGCAGATGGACACCCTAGGCTTATACTCGAGTCAATACGTTTGCCCATTTTTTGTGGTAAAATTAGGTGCCTCGGCTTATATTCGGGTTGGCTTATACTCGAGTATATACGGTAATTGGAGAGTGTCACTTAATTATCTTTTTCATATGATCGCTTACTGAAGTAATTTTTAAGTAAAATCCTGACTGCTATTGTCCTGAATTACATTTCGTTTTTGGCCCCTGACACAGACTTTCCAGCACCTTCTCCTTTTTTTTTTTTTTATAAATTCTAAATGTTCACACTACAGTTCATCACATTCTTACAATGTTTCATTATAACATCCTTAATATTACATCTACCTATATATATTATATTGCCTCTTGAAAACCTCATTAATTCAGTGTGAATTCTCTTTTTCTACTTTCCCCCGATGCCCTATCAAAATAGAACACACAACATAATAACAAAAAACAAAAAAATAAAAAAAAAATTCCTCTTACCCCCTCCCTCTCCCACCTTCTCCCTCCTCTCTCGTTCGAACATCTTACCCTTTTACACCTCTATTCTCGGCCCTTCCCTATACACCAAATAAGGAGCCCATGTTTTCTGGTACCTCCCATCTTGATCTTTCATCGCCAAAGTAAGATTCTCCATTTGTTGGATCTCTGCTACTCTAGCCAGCCACCGTGCTCTAGAAGGGGGACTATCCCTTTTCCACAGGACAGGAATACACGTTCTCACAGCTGTAAGAAGGTGTCTCAACAGGGAATTCCCATCATTCCTCGGGACTGTGGCATCACCCAGTGACCACGCCCCATGCCTATATAAGTCGTTGCGCTCCACGCACACGGCATTATAGCGGCTTAGAGCGACTAGGCAACATCGGGAGGAGAGAAGAGGGGAGAAGACGACGATGAAGACCGGGCCCCCGCTAGCAAAAGAGCTGGAAGAAGATAGTGGATGCGCCCGGCAGAAGGAAGAAAGCACCGGAGAGCGGGAGAAGAACCGGAGAGCGCGGAGACGACACCGGAGAGCAGAAGAAGAGACCCCCGAAGTCGGAAGAGAACCCCCGAAGTCGGAAGAGACCCCCGAAGTTGGAAGAAGACCCCCGAAGACGGAAGAAGACCCCCGGAGCTGCCTAATAAATTACTTTAAAATCCTGTGTAGTGTGTTTTTTTATTGACTTTTTTCCCACCAGGTGAATGGGTAGGGGTACGATGTACCCCATACTCATTCACATAGGGTTGGGGGCTGGGATCTGGGGGCCCCCTTATTAAAGGGGGGTCCCGGATTCCGATAAGCCCCCCCGCCCGCAGACCCCGACAACCAACGGCCAGGGTTGTCGGGAAGAGGCCCTGTCCTCATGAACATGGGGACAGGGTGCTTTGGGGTGGGGGGGCCGCAGGGCGCCCCCTTGCCCCAAAGCACCCACCCTCCCATGTTGAGGGCATGCGGCCTGGTACGGTTCAGGAGGGGGGGGCGCTCACTCGTCCCCACCCCCTTTCCTGACCGGCCGGGCTGCGTGCTCAGATAAGGGCCTGGTGTGGATTTTGGGAGAACCCCCACGCCGTTTTTTTCAGTGTAGGGGTTCCCGTTAAAATCCATACCAGACCTAAGGGCCTGGTATGCTCATGGAGGGGAACCCATGCCAGTTATTTATTTCAAATTTGGCGTTGAGTTCCCCCTCAAGATCCCTGTTCAGAACAGAACACATGTGCGAATCAGATGCGTTCCCATAGAAGATAATGGGCCTGAATTCGCACCTGAGCCGCACCGCAATGCCTAGAAAACGCACAAGTTTTTTGGGCAATGCGCATTTCGAATGCATCGCACATATGTGAACCAGTCTCATTGAAATCAATGTATTTTATAATGTTATGCGAATCGGATGCAGTTTAAGCCGCAACCAATTCGCATAGGTGTGACCCCAGCCTCAATCTGATGCTATTTCTCGTTAAATCTCTTTTTGTCATTAAACGATTCTCTGTTGAGAAGTGGATAACCCTACTAATACCCCTTCTACGTATTGCTCCGAATCTAGAGTCCGTTAGCCCCGGCCCAAACGCCAGAAGCACCTTCTCCTGACTTCAGATCCTCTGAGCAAAGTTAGGCTGATAGCTAATGTCCATCAAGGTCTAATCTAGTCCTCCACTTGGAGATAAGATTTACCGTATTTATCGGCGTATAACACGCACAGGCGTATAACACGCACCCTAACTTTAAGAGGGAAGTTTCAGGAAAAAAACTTTTCACAGCCCCCTGCGTATAACACGCAAGCACAGTTTACCCTCTAGTTTCAGGGTAAAAAAGTGAGTGTTATACGCCAATAAATACAGTACTTACAGCAATGTTTCTCAGTTCTATGGGATAATGTCTCCTATAATAAACCAGTGTTTACAAAGTTCACCTCTGGTGTGGGTCACGTTATCTCGGGGGAGGACTGGGAACCTTTGGCCTCTAGTGTAAACAGAATCAACCAGCCCTGTCATGGAAAAGACTGGTTTCTGTGGCCTAAAGAAAGTGTTCCATGCAAAGAGCGGTGCTGCATTTATTGGTGGGCATAGTGAAAGCAGGGACGGCCCTACTATGGGTCCCAGTGGGTCCATTGGACCCAGGCAGCACTTTGAGAGGAGCAGCAAATTGAACCACGGCCGCCTCTCCTTCTCTTCTATTTACCCAGCAAATTGACGACCAAGATTTTTTTCCCAGCAGTTTTGTGTGTCATGATGACAACTGCCCCCCCGTGCCACTCCGCCTGCCCCTATACTACCCTAGCCCACCCCTATACTACCCTAGCCTGTCTATATACTACACTAGCCTCTCTATATAATACCCTAGCCTGTCCATATACTACCCTAGCCTGCCCCTATACTGCCTTAGCCTGTCCATATACTACCCTAGCCTGCCCTAATATTGCCCTAGCCTGTCCATATACTACCCTAGCCTGTCTATATACTACCCTAACCTGTCTATATACTACCCTAGCCTCTCTATATACTACCCCAGCCTGTCCATATATACTACACTAGCCTCCCCCTATACTGCCTTAGCCTGTCCATATACTACCCTAGCCTGCCCCAATATTGCCCTAGCCTGTCTATATACTACCCTAGCCTGTCTATATACTATCCTAACCTGTCTATATACTACCCTAGCCGCTCTATATACTACCCCAGCCTGTCCATATATACTACCCTAGCCTGCCCCTATACTGCCTTAGCCTGTCCATATACTACCCTAGACTGCCCATTTACTACCCTAGCGTGCCCATTTACTAAACCTAGTCTGCCCCTATACTACCCTAGCCTGTCGATATACTGCCCTAGCCCACATACCATTGAACATATTAATGGTATGTCATATCATTTTGCATATAGACAAGGTGATGTTGCATGTAAATCCGACTTCCTAATAAATTTAATGTTAGTTTTAATTATCATGATATAAAATAATGGATGTGGGGGCCTTTTAACGGGCGTGATAGTGGATAGCGGGGCTCTGACAGGTCTGTCCCTGTACAGTGTGCAGAGATGGACCTGTCATCCGCCAGCTCAGCAGGGATGAACAGTTCGACCCCCCGCTGAGCAAGTAGAGTCCGTCAAAAACTGGCATTATGTGTGAAAGAGCCCTAAAAAAAATTTGGGGGATATCTATTATAGGAAAAAGTTAAAAATATTGTTTTTTGTTTTTAAATTGTGCTCTTTTTGCGTTTATAGCGCAAAAAATAAAAACCACAGAGGTGATGAAATACCACCAAAAGAAAGCTCTATTTGTGGGAAAAAAGGACATACATTTTTATTTGGGTACAACGTCGTACGACCGCGCAATTTTCAGTTAAAGCGACGCAGTGATGGCCTGGTCAGGAAGGGAGCAAATTCTTCCGGTCCTTAAAGCGGAGTTCTGCCGATTTTTTTTTATTAAAAGTCAGCAGCTACAAATACTGCAGCTGCTGACTTTACTTTTAGGGGTGCTGTGTGCCTAAATTTAGGGGTTGGTCTGAGCTAGTAGCCAGGCTCAGACCGCTTCAATTTTTAGGTTTGTTCTTTTGCTTCTGCTAAGTGGTGTTGCTGGTGTACAGTTCCCTGTGGCCTGTAGGTTAAGGTGACCAGATTTTTAAAATGAAATCCGGGGACATATTTTTTTTTACTAGTAATGGCAGCAGTCAGCGACTCTCTGCCCATCGCCGCCGCCGCCCGCCTCACAAGTCTTACTTTCCGGGCCCCCGGCTACTACTGGGTGGGGTGTGGAGGAAGATCACTCCGCCAGGGAAGGCAAGGAGATAAGCAGGCAGGCGGCTGGCCGGGTCTTGAGCCAAGGCAGAAGAACATGCGAGCGGAGCTGAATGGGCATGCACCCGAAACGGAAAAAATATTCCATCCGCTCTGACCAGCACATGATCATCAGAAAGGGGCACAGATAATGGAAAAAAATACACCCCCCTAAGCTAGTAGGAGAAGTGGAGTGGGGGTGTGTAATTCAGATTTTTATTTTTTTTATTCTGCACTGACTGTCTTTGAAATTGCCGGAGCCCCTATTCAAATCCAATCCGGGGACAAAACCGGGGACAGACTTGGTCTGGGGACAGTGTCCCCAATCCGGGGACTGTCCCCGGAAACCGGGGATGTCTGGTCACCCTACTGTAGGTGGCACTGCCATGACAGGTCAGGGTTGAACCGCAGGTGACATTGCTATGCCCTTGGGTGTCCTCTCTCGGCAGCCGTGCAGTGAGCGTGGTCAACCCGCTGTGCATGCCGGGAGAGGATATATAAGGGGCAGACGCCATCTTTCGGGTGGAGTGTGTGGAGTAGGAGGGGTACTGAGGAGCAGTACCGAGGAGCAGTCCGTCTGTGCCTCATGGCCCTCCAGGCCATGGGAGTGCGCATGGGTGTATCGGTCAGGCCTGGTCACCTACAGAGGGATTCCACGATTCCGCCACAGGCCTTGTAATGTGCTTCAACCTGCACCTGTGTTCTTATGTTACAAGCGCTGGGAAAATTGGAACTAGGAAAATTGGGTTCCGATCGTATCCCTAGGAAATTCAAGTAAAGTTCGTGCATCACTCCAGCTGCTAGGACCGTGAGAGGGGACTATCCGGGTGAGCAGAGCCCACTCAGGATTGAGTGGTGATATTAAGTGCTGATTAAAGCGGAGTTCCACCCAAATTTGGAACTTCCGCTTTATCCACTCCTCGCCCCCTTACATGCCACATTTGGCATGTAATTTTTTTTGGGGGGTGGGGGGAGTGGGGGCTTCAGTAGGAGTGGGACTTCCTGTCCGACTTCCTCTTTCCGCCCTGGGCTCGCCTAGGCGATACGTCATATCGCCTTGTGGCGGCCCCTCCCTGTAGGCGATCACCTGGGACGTGACAGGTCCCAGGCGATCGCCTGTCCATTCAGAGAGCGCTGCGCCGTTCGCGCATGCGCAGTGAGTGCCCGGCCATGAAGCCGAAAGCTGTCACGGCCGGGTGCCCACACAATGAATGGAGGCACCGGCGGAGAAGGGGGGGGAGAGGAGCGGAGCTCCAGGCGGCGCGTCGCCGGACAGTGGAGCAGGTAAGTGTATGTTTATTAAAAGCAAGCAGCTACACTTTTTGTAGCTGCTGACTTTTAATAAACATAAAAAAAGTCTGGAACTCCCCTTTAAGTGCCGCGTGCCTGAACCTGCCTCCCTGTTACTTTATTCTTCATCTTCAACTTTCCTATCCAGTTTCAAGCATAGAGAAAATAAACCTTCTTCATTGAGGTTTAATCTTGTCTGGACATTGGCCTTATTGATACACAAACAACAGACTCTTCCCTACACTCTAGGGACGAGAACCAGCTGAAAGGAGGTAACTCGCTGCAGGACCCAACAATTTCTGAACACCATTCACCCTCTTACTGAAGAAGGAACCTGGGCATTGTAGTATGGTGTGTCCCGCCTTGTGAAGGTAAGGCCAGGGATGTGTGTGCTACATATGGAAACTTACCTGTCATGGGTGCCCGCGATGTCCTCACCTGAAGCCGATCTGTCCCTCGGCTCTCGGGTGGAGGTGCCGCCATCTTCGGTAAGGGAATCAGGAAGTGAAGCCTTGCGGCTTCACTTCCTGGTTCCCTACTGCGCATCCCTCTGTACAAAGCCCTGTGTTGATTGTCAACACAGAGCTCTGGGCTGTGATTGCACACAGCCAATCAGCAGGACCTGGCTGGGACGTGCTGACAGGCTCTCGCTGTGTACAATCACAGCAGTTGATGGCGGGGGGTGCGCATGTGTGTGCCCTAAACCTGGAAACAGACAGCGACGTACCAGTAGTTCACTGTACCTGTACAGGCCACCCCATCCGCGGCCTGGAAGTGGTTAAGAATGAATAAGGAGCAGTGGCCCCCCTAATCCATGTGTCCGGCCCCCTAATCTACATGCGGGGCGCCGGAAGCATGGATTCCAGTGTTTTCTTTAAGCACATGATTAGAGCCAGAGGCTCTAATAGGCTTCAATAAAGGGTGGGCTCCTCTGGGCGCAGAGCACTGTGCCCTGAGCCCACCCAGTCGTGTGACAATAGCGAATGGATATTTGCTTTTGTCACACTGATTCTCCTCCCGGTCAATCAGAAAGCCAGTCCTGAGTCCTTGACCCGACTGACCCTCCGGGGGGATGCGGGTGACCCGACTGGGGGGGTGGGAAGGTGGCTGTGGGTGCATTTCCCACCCCCCCAAAAAATATACCACCAGCCGCCACTGACGAAGCGCTCCCTTCACGTCTGCTAGAGAGCAGCGCATTTTGGGTGCGGGTCAAGAACGGGCGTGATTTTGTGAGTGACTAAGGCTTCACCTGGGTGGTAAATATGAGCTGCTTAGCCGCGATTCTATCACCCACCAAAAGCCTCAGGAGTCACTGCCTGTCAAGTTTACTCATTAAAGTCAATGGGACTGTGCTGCTGCTGGGATACGGTGCATTACTTCAATGAAAATCCCTGTTTTGGGAAGTAAAAGTAAAAAACTGAAATCAGGAGGATCCTAAATGCCTGGAAGTGTCTACAGTAACGCCCTATGAAAAGTGATCCACCCTGCACTCTGCACATATATAAGGCTGGGTTCGTACATGATGCAGTTTCTACGGCCCAGCCTTAGTCCATGCGCAGAAGCTCCGCCCATCCTCCCGGATCATAGAGCTCTGCGCACAGCCCGACCTCCCCGCAACTGGTATCTCCGAGGAGGGCACACGGAGCTGAGACAATCTCATTGGAGGGCTGGGAGCCGGGCCTCGGTGCTGATTGGACGCTGGTCATGTGAAGAGGAAAGTTCTGGAGAAAAGTTCTCAGAGACTAAAGACGGAGGGGTGGTGTCCGCGTGTGCAGAGAGGATGGACAGGGAGCAGAACGGACGGGTAATGAGGAGCTGTGTACAGGGAGACCTACCGGGGGAGGAGGTAAGTCCATTACATCTCTCATCGTCACCCGGTGACCACGCCCCATGCCTATATAAGTCGTTGCGCTCCACGCACACGGCATTATAGCGGCAGAGAGCGACGAGGCAACATCGGGAGGAGAGAAGAGGGGAGAAGACGACGATGAAGACCAGGCCCCCGCTAGCAAAAGAGCTGGAAGAAGATAGTGGATGCGCCCGGCAGAAGGAAGAATGCACCGGAGAGCGGGAGAAGAACCGGAGAGCGCGGAGACGACACCGGAGAGCAGAAGAAGAGACCCCCGAAGTCGGAAGAGAACCCCCGAAGTCGGAAGAGACCCCCGAAGTTGGAAGAAGACCCCCGAAGACGGAAGAAGACCCCGGAGCTGCCTAATAAATTACTTTAAAAACCTGTGCAGTGTGTTTTTTTATTGACTTTTTTCCCACCAGGTGAATGGGTAGGGGTACGATGTACCCCATACTCATTCACATAGGGTTGGGGGTTGGGATCTGGGGGCCCCCTTATTAAAGGGGGGTCCTGAATTCCGATAAGCCCCCCCCGCCCGCAGACCCCGACAACCAACGGCCAGGGTTGTCGGGAAGAGGCCCTGTCCTCATGAACGTGGGGACAGGGTGCTTTGGGGTGGGGGGCCGCAGGGCGCCCCCTTGCCCCAAAGCACCCACCCTCCCATGTTGAGGGCATGCGGCCTGGTACGGTTCAGGAGGGGGGGCGCTCACTCGTCCCCACCCCCTTTCCTGACCGGCCGGGCTGCGTGCTCGGATAAGGGTCTGGTATGGATTTTGGGGGAACCCCCACGCCGTTTTTTTCAGTGTAGGGGTTCCCGTTAAAATCCATACCAGACCTAAGGGCCTGGTATGCTCATGGAGGGGAACCCATACCAGTTATTTATTTCAAATTTGGCGTTGAGTTCCCCCTCAAGATCCCTGTTCAGAACAGAACACATGTGCGAATCAGATGCGTGCCCATAGAAGATAATGGGCCTGAATTCGCACCTGAGCCACACCGCAATGCCTAGAAAACGCACAAGTTTTTTGGGCAATGCGCATTTCGAATGCATCGCACATATGTGAACCAGTCTCATTGAAATCAATGTATTTTATAATGTTATGCGAATCGGATGCAGTTTAAGCCGCAACCAATTCGCATAGGTGTGACCCCAGCCTCAATCTGATGCTATTTCTCGTTAAATCTCTCTTTTTGTCATTAAACGATTCTCTGTTGAGAAGTGGATAACCCTACTAATACCCCTTCTACGTATTGCTCCGAATCTAGAGTCCGTTAGCCCCGGCCCAAACGCCAGAAGCACCTTCTCCTGACTTCAGATCCTCTGAGCAAAGTTAGGCTGATAGCTAATGTCCATCAAGGTCTAATCTAGTCCTCCACTTGGAGATAAGATTTACCGTATTTATTGGCGTATAACACGCACAGGCGTATAACACGCACCCTAACTTTAAGAGGGAAGTTTCAGGAAAAAAACTTTTCACAGCCCCCTGCGTATAACACGCAAGCACAGTTTACCCTCTAGTTTCAGGGTAAAAAAGTGAGTGTTATACGCCAATAAATACAGTACTTACAGCAATGTTTCTCAGTTCTATGGGATAATGTCTCCTATAATAAACCAGTGTTTACAAAGTTCACCTCTGGTGTGGGTCACGTTATCTCGGGGGAGGACTGGGAACCTTTGGCCTCTAGTGTAAACAGAATCAACCAGCCCTGTCATGGAAAAGACTGGTTTCTGTGGCCTAAAGAAAGTGTTCCATGCAAAGAGCGGTGCTGCATTTATTGGTGGGCATAGTGAAAGCAGGGACGGCCCTACTATGGGTCCCAGTGGGTCCATTGGACCCAGGCAGCACTTTGAAAGGAGCAGCAAATTGAACCACGGCCGCCTCTCCTTCTCTTCTATTTACCCAGCAAATTGACGACCAAGATTTTTTTTCCAGCAGTTTTGTCATGATGACAACTGCCCCCCCCCGTGCCACTCCGCCTGCCCCTATACTACACTAGCCTCTCTATATACTACCCTAGCCTGTCCATATACTACCCTAGCCTGCCCCTATACTGCCTTAGCCTGTCCATATACTACCCTAGCCTGCCCTAATATTGCCCTAGCCTGTCCATATACTACCCTAGCCTGTCTATATACTACCCTAACCTGTCTATATACTACCCTAGCCTCTCTATATACTACCCCAGCCTGTCCATATATACTACACTAGCCTCTCTATATACTACTCTAGCCTGTCCATATACTACCCTAGCCTGCCCCTATACTGCCTTAGCCTGTCCATATACTACCCTAGCCTGCCCTAATATTGCCCTAGCCTGTCCATATACTACCCTAGCCTGTCTATATACTACCCTAACCTGTCTATATACCATAGTTGCCAACATTGCAAAAAAAACATGTGGGACACTTTTTTTGTATTGAGGCGGAGCCTTGCTATAATCAGGGGGCGGGGCATTCGTTTGTAGGCGTGTCATGCCGGAGAGAAAAATGTGGCGCGCGAAGCGCGCCGCGGCGAAAAATGGGCGTGGTTTACGCACGATAGTGGGTGTGGTTTAAATGGGCGTGGTTCAAAGGGGTGTGGCTAGAGTCCGAGGTGAGAGAAAGAGAGAGAAAGAAATAGAAAGAAAGAAGCCAGATCCTACACCACAATAGTAATGTGTAACAAAATTGGCAGATAAGGATACTCCAAAACACCTGTTGGCGCTTCAATCATCCCGGCACCATGGTTGTTACGGTGTCAGGATGATTGAAGTGCATTATTTCTATTTTTACATTGTAATATAAAATGAAATCATTCAACTCACCATAATGCCGAATCAGTGGAAGCCCTGAGCGTGTTACCTGCCACGTCGCCTGCCACCAGATGGCCTCCCCAGCAGTCCGTCCTTGCATCAGGTGCCTCCCCAGCAGTCCGTCCTTGCATCAGGTGCCTCCCCAGCAGTCCGTCCTTGCATCAGGTGCCTCCCCAGCAGTCCGTCCTTGCATCAGGTGCCTCCCCAGTAGTCCGTCCTTGCATCAGGTGCCTCCCCAGCAGAGCCCCCTCCACACTTGTGGACAAGGGTCCAAAAATCATGATTGTCCCGGGAAATTCGGGACTGTTGGTAACTATGCAGGCGTCCCCAGTGGAGTCCCCCCTTACATCAGGCGTCCCCAGTGGAGTCCCCCTTACATCAAGTGTCCCCAGAGGAGTCCCTCCTTACATCAGGCGTCCCCAGAGGAGTCCCTCCTTACCTCAGGCGTACCCAGCGGAGTCCTTCCTTACATCAGGTGTACCCAGAGGAGTCCCCCTTACATCAGGCGTCCCCAGCAGAGTCCCCCCTTACATCAGGCGTCCCCAGCGGAGTCCCCCCTTACATCAGGCGTCCCCAGTGGAGTCCCCCTTACATCAAGTGTCCCCAGCGGAGTCCCCCCTTACCTCAGGCGTCCCCAGCGGAGTCCCCCCTTACCTCAGGCGTCCCCAGCGGAGTCCCCCCTTACCTCAGGCGTCCCCAGCGGAGTCCCCCCTTACCTCAGGCGTCCCCAGCGGAGTCCCCCCTTACATCAGGCGTCCCCAGCGGAGTCCCCCTTACCTCAGGCGTCCCCAGCGGAGTCCCCCCTTACATCAGGCGTCCCCAGCGGAGTCCCCCCTTACATCAGGCGTCCCCAGCGGAGTCCCCCCTTACATCAGGCGTCCCCATCGGAGTCCCCCCTTACATCAGGCGTCCCCAGCGGAGTCCCCCCTTACATCAGGCGTCCCCAGCGGAGTCCCCCCTTACATCAGGCGTCCCCAGTGGAGTCCCCCTTACATCAAGTGTCCCCAGCGGAGTCCCCCCTTACCTCAGGCGTCCCCAGCGGAGTCCCCCCTTACCTCAGGCGTCCCCAGCGGAGTCCCCCCTTACATCAGGCGTCCCCAGCGGAGTCCCCCCTTACATCAGGCGTCCCCAGCGGAGTCCCCCCTTACCTCAGCCGTCCCCAGCGGAGTCCTCCCTTACCACAGGCGTTCCCAGCGGAGTACCCCCTTACCACAGGCATCCCCAGCGGAGTCCCCCCTTAACCACAGGCGTCTCCTGTCTCGGCCGCCATTATTGTTTCCCCTTCCCCGAAGGGGAACAAAATAGAGGCGGAGCCGACAGTGTGGCTGAAAAAAAAAAAAAAAATTAAGCTGTGGCGCTGCCGACCCCCGCCCCTTTCCATTACAGACAGACCTGCAGCGGGGCGGGGCGGGGCGGGGGGGTGGCCTGCCGGCCAGCCAAAACACAGATGTAGTACAATAGAAGATAAAGCTGCTGCGGCGCCGCCCACCCCCGGGGAGGTGCGGGGTGTGGGCGGCGCCGCAGCGGCTTTATTTTCTATTGTACTACATCCGTGTTTTGGTCTTCTTGAACATGGCGGCCGGCCGAGACATTGTCTCCGCCAGCCGTGGACCTCTAGCGGCGGCGGCCTGCGGCGTCCAAATTCGGGAAAAACGGGAAAAATCGGATTGGCCGGGACATTGGCCGGGACAAAATAAATCCGGGAAAAGGGTTTGAATCCCGGGAATGTCCCGGCCAATCCGTGACTGTTGGCAACTATGATATACTACCCTAGCCTCTCTATATACTACCCCAGCCTGTCCATATATACTACACTAGCCTCCCCCTATACTGCCTTAGCCTGTCCATATACTACCCTAGCCTGCCCCAATATTGCCCTAGCCTGTCTATATACTACCCTAGCCTGTCTATATACTATCCTAACCTGTCTATATACTACCCTAGCCGCTCTATATACTACCCCAGCCTGTCCATATATACTACCCTAGCCTGCCCCTATACTGCCTTAGCCTGTCCATATACTACCCTAGACTGCCCATTTACTACCCTAGCATGCCCATTTACTAAACCTAGTCTGCCCCTATACTACCCTAGCCTGTCGATATACTGCCCTAGCCCACATACCATTGAACATATTAATGGTATGTCATATCATTTTGCATATAGACAAGGTGATGTTGCATGTAAATCCGACTTCCTAATAAATGTAATGTTAGTTTTAATTATCATGATATAAAATAATGGATGTGGGGGCCTTTTAACGGGCGTGATAGTGGATAGCGGGGCTCTGACAGGTCTGTCCCTGTACAGTGTGCAGAGATGGACCTGTCATCCGCCAGCTCAGCAGGGATGAACAGATCGACCCCCCGCTGAGCAAGTAGAGTCCGTCAAAAACTGGCATTATGTGTGAAAGAGCCCTAAAAAAAATTTGGGGGATATCTATTATAGGAAAAAGTTAAAAATATTGTTTTTTGTTTTTAAATTGTGCTCTTTTTGCGTTTATAGCGCAAAAAATAAAAACCACAGAGGTGATGAAATACCACCAAAAGAAAGCTCTATTTGTGGGAAAAAAGGACATAAATTTTTATTTGGGTACAACGTCGTACGACCGCGCAATTTTCAGTTAAAGCGACGCAGTGATGGCCTGGTCAGGAAGGGGGCAAATTCTTCCGGTCCTTAAAGCGGAGTTCTGCCGATTTTTTTTATTAAAAGTCAGCAGCTACAAATACTGCAGCTGCTGACTTTACTTTTAGGGGTGCTGTGTGCCTAAATTTAGGGGTTGGTCTGAGCTAGTAGCCAGGCTCAGACCGCTTCAATTTTTAGGTTTGTTCTTTTGCTTCTGCTAAGTGGTGTTGCTGGTGTACAGTTCCCTGTGGCCTGTAGGTTAAGGTGACCAGATTTTTAAAATGAAATCCGGGGACATATTTTTTTTTACTAGTAATGGCAGCAGTCAGCGACTCTCTGCCCATTGCCGCCGCCGCCCGCCTCACAAGTCTTACTTTCCGGGCCCCCGGCTACTACTGGGTGGGGTGTGGAGGAAGATCACTCCGCCAGAGAAGGCAAGGAGATAAGCAGGCAGGCGGCTGGCCGGGACTTGAGCCAAGGCAGAAGAACATGCGAGCGGAGCTGAATGGGCATGCACCCGAAACGGAAAAAATATTCCATCCGCTCTGACCAGCACATGATCATCAGAAAGGGGCACAGATAATGGAAAAAAATACACCCCCCTAAGCTAGTAGGAGAAGTGGAGTGGGGGTGTGTAATTCAGATTTTTATTTTTTTTATTCTGCACTCACTGTCTTTGAAAATTGCCGGAGCCCCTATTCAAATCCAATCCGGGGACAAAACCGGGGACAGACTTGGTCTGGGGACAGTGTCCCCAATCCGGGGATTGTCCCCGGAAACCGGGGATGTCTGGTTACCCTACTGTAGGTGGCACTGCCATGACAGGTCAGGGTTGAACCGCAGGTGACATTGCTATGCCCTTGGGTGTCCTCTCTCGGCAGCCGTGCAGTGAGCGTGGTCAACCCGCTGTGCATGCCGGGAGAGGATATATAAGGGGCAGACGCCATCTTTCGGGTGGAGTGTGTGGAGTAGGAGGGGTACTGAGGAGCAGTACCGAGGAGCAGTCCGTCTGTGCCTCATGGCCCTCCAGGCCATGGGAGTGCGCATGGGTGTATCGGTCAGGCCTGGTCACCTACAGAGGGATTCCACGATTCCGCCACAGGCCTTGTAACGTGCTTCAACCTGCACCTGTGTTCTTATGTTACAAGCGCTGGGAAAATTGGAACTAGGAAAATTGGGTTCCGATCGTATCCCTAGGAAATTCAAGTAAAGTTCGTGCATCACTCCAGCTGCTAGGACCGTGAGAGGGGACTATCCGGGTGAGCAGAGCCCACTCAGGATTGAGTGGTGATATTAAGTGCTGATTAAAGCGGAGTTCCACCCAAATTTGGAACTTCCGCTTTATCCACTCCTCGCCCCCTTACATGCCACATTTGGCATGTAATTTTTTTTGGGGGGTGGGGGGAGTGGGGGCTTCAGTAGGAGTGGGACTTCCTGTCCCACTTCCTCTTTCCGCCCTGGGCTCGCCTAGGCGATACGTCATATCGCCTTGTGGCGGCCCCTCCCTGTAGGCGATCACCTGGGATGTGACAGGTCCCAGGCGATCGCCTGTCCATTCAGAGAGCGCTGCGCCGTTCGCGCATGCGCAGTGAGTGCCCGGCCGTGAAGCCGAAAGCTGTCACGGCTGGGTGCCCACACAATGAATGGAGGCACCGGCGGAGAAGGGGGGGGGAGAGGAGCGGAGCTCCAGGCGGCGCGTCACCGGACAGTGGAGCAGGTAAGTGTATGTTTATTAAAAGCAAGCAGCTACACTTTTTGTAGCTGCTGACTTTTAATAAACATAAAAAAAGTCTGGAACTCCCCTTTAAGTGCCGCGTGCCTGAACCTGCCTCCCTGTTACTTTATTCTTCATCTTCAACTTTCCTATCCGGTTTCAAGCATAGAGAAAATAAACCTTCTTCTTCATCTTGTCTGGACATTGGCCTTATTGATACACAAACAACAGACTCTTCCCTACACTCTAGGGACGAGAACCAGCTGAAAGGAGGTAACTCGCTGCAGGACCCAACAATTTCTGAACACCATTCACCCTCTTACTGAAGAAGGAACCTGGGCATTGTAGTATGGTGTGTCCCGCCTTGTGAAGGTAAGGCCAGGGATGTGTGTGCTACATATGGAAACTTACCTGTCATGGGTGCCCGCGATGTCCTCACCTGAAGCCGATCTGTCCCTCGGCTGGAGGTGCCGCCATCTTGCGGCTTCACTTCCTGGTTCCCTACTGCGCATCCCTCTGTACAAAGCCCTGTGTTGATTGTCAATACAGAGCTCTGGGCTGTGATTGCACACAGCCAATCAGCAGGACCTGGCTGGGACGTGCTGACAGGCTCTCAATGTGTACAATCACAGCAGTTGATGGCGGGGGGTGCGCATGTGTGTGCCCTAAACCTGGAAACAGACAGCGACGTACCAGTAGTTCACTGTACCTGTACAGTAGGGTGACCAGACATCCCCAGTTTCCGGGGACAGTCCCCAGATTGAGGACCCTGTCCCCAGAGCCAGTCTGTCCCCGGATTTGTCCCCAGATTGCAGTGGCATGAGAGGGCATCTGGTACTCTCGCCCTAGGTGCAACATTTAGGGGGGGGTGCAAAATCATTACTGTGCCCCCCAAGTGTGCTATGTTGTGTGTGAGAATGGCGGAGAGGAGGGGCGGTGCAGAGCGTACAGCCGCTATTGTAGAAGCTCTTGGCAGGGGATACTGAGGAGCGGCTGGGTGTCAGGAACAGTAACTGGTGCTGGGGAGATCCCCGCTCCGATGGATTATCATGGAGGCCATGGAGAGATGAGCAAAATCAACCGATCGACACTGTTCATGTAGGGAGGGGGTGTGAGTAGTGCAGGAATCAGGTAGGTCAGTGTAGTGGTCAGTACAGAACTCAGGTAGGTCAGTGTAGTGGTCAGTACAGAACTCAGGTAGGTCAGTGTAGTGGTCACTATAGGAAATCGGGTAGATCAGTGTAGGAATCCCGTAGGTTAGTATAGTGGTCAGTGTAGTGGTCAATGTAGGAATCAGGTAGGTCAGTGTAGGAATTTATGTAGTTTAGTGTAGTGGTCAGTGTAGTGGTTAATGTAGGAATCAGGTAGGTTAGTGTAGGAATTTATGTAGGTTAGTGTAGTGGTCAGTGTAGTGGTTAATGTAGGAATCAGGT